>JACXGK010002026.1:0-59886 GCA_016801125.1 Novumbra hubbsi | reverse complement strand
ACCCAGCAGACTTCCACAGGCCCACCCAGCAGACTTCCACAGGCCCACCCAGCAGACTTCCACAGGCCCACCCAGCAGACTTCCACAGGCCCACCCAGCAGACTTCCACAGGCCCACCCAGCAGACTCATTGCAACTAGAAACCGAAAACCGGGTGTTACTGAACGGTTTAACGGACCGACTAGAGAGCACCGTGACGTAACGACACAGTCACTGACACCGGCATGTATTTGCTTCCTGCGCACTAGATGCAAAAGCCTCTGAGCCACAATACAAACCAGAAACCAAATGTTTGTGGAAGTGAAAGAGAAACCCACTGGTAGTACAGCCAAGGTCAAAGAAAAGCTAAACATGAAACTTGTTTTTCAGGTAACATAGATTCATAAAAGCCCTGGGGGATTTCATTTGGGGGGGAACGCTACCCGAGACTACCCGAGTCTACCCGAGACTACCCGGACTACCCGAGACTACCCGGACTACCCGAGACTACCCGAGACTACCTGAGACTACCTGAGACTACCCAGCCTACCTGAGACTACCTGAGACTACCTGAGACTACCTGAGACTACCTGAGACTACCTGAGACTACCTGAGACTACCCAGCCTACCCGAGACTACCCGGACTACCCGAGACTACCGAGACTACCTGAGACTACCTGAGACTACCTGAGACTACCTGAGACTACCTGAGACTACCTGAGACTACCTGAGACTACCCAGCCTACCTGAGACTACGTGACCGGAGCCGGGGGGGGGGCGGGGGGTTCCCTTCCTCATCTGGCACGCTCTCCGTGCTCCGGAAGTGTTTGAACAGGAAATGAAGGTCATCCGCCGTGGGCTGGAAGGGCAGCTGGTGCAAAAGCTCCTGAGAGGAGGATGAAGACTAGAGACAGAAAGACACACATTGGACAGAGGACAAGGACACAGAGAGAGATATCAGTATCACTGGTTTTCGTCAATAAAAACAAGCACGGATGAAAATCCAACAATAACAACGAGATAGTGCCCTTTAATCACCTGTACATGCAACCATGGCGTCCCCCTTTGTGACATCAGTATCTATGATGACTTTAAACATGCTGACAAAATTGTTCGCTTTTAAGCTTAGCTTGTTAGGTTAACTTAGCTTGGGAAAAGTAAAAAAAAAATCCCTGTCCATAAGACTTAATTCCCAGTTTGTGCTAAGTATGTAATTATTTGACGGCTTAGGAGATAAATTAAATCATGGCTGAAAATATTTTTTTCCATTCCACAGAGAAGGCTCCAATGCCAACATGCCACAACCTATTAGACACAAAATGCAGAATAGCTGAACTGTTTTTGTTGTATCAATAGAGCCAACTAAACGATTCTGACATTAATGTTGTGGGACTGGGTATTAAGGCACGACATCTTTTAGTTCAGGCCTAAAAACATCACCAAGTGAGGTTTCAGGATCAGTCGATTCGTGTTTGAATTTCATAGTTAGTCCGTGGTTCTGACGGCTGAGTACATTTCCTGTTAAAACCAAACGAGCCAAACCAAAACCCACAAACGAGGTGGAACGCATGAGCTCCGAGGAGCCCGTGTTTCACAGAGGACGCGAGGCTCATCTGACCAGAGAAATGCGACAAGGAGGAAACCGGAGAGACGCCCGTGCCTAGCACTACATAGAGTTTCTGGCACACGGCAGTGAACGGGGCATTGTGTGGGAGAGGAGAGAATGACCTCAGTGCCCAAGCCATGCATTTAGCCATAGAAAAATCAAAGCCCAGACATTGGGGTCTGGATAGAATGGGCCTTGTTTGTTTTTCTTTCTCATTTGAAAAGTAAAAAACATGACCCAGACACAGCTGACAGATTTGGTTGCCATTAGTCCGGCTTCCTGTATACACGGACACACCAGGAAATCTGTTATGCCATCCAATGCCCTTCTCAGGCTGAACGCTCCACAGTGTTTCCACAGGTGTGGAGTTCACTACTAACCTAGGTTTCCTCTGCACATTTCCGGGCTTCCAAGCTTTCCATGCAAACAAATTAGACAAATTATGTCAGGCTGGCGGAAACATTAAAAAAAAAATCATGCTAAAATGGTACTGGGAAAAAGAACCGCCAAGAGCCAATGTCCTGAACCGCAATGAAAAGATAATTTAAAATGAGGCCATTTGTGGCTTTTAATGAATACATCATTGCACTTATATATATATATACACACACACACACAAGTATATTTATTCTTTCAAACACAAAGTAGTCATTGGTCTACGTTCTGGTCATATTCAGTGCTACCATTGTTGCCTCAAGCCAAAACACTGGCGCAAACCTTAAGATAAATGAGGGTTTACAAGCCGTTTCATCAGTATCACAGCTCTCCCATGAGCAGTGTCTGGTTCTCTGCCATTTTGAATGTCCCATAGCTGATCTACTTCCCAGAGGTGCTGAAAAGGCCCTCAGCAGTATACAGGGAACACTGCCAGCGGAACCCATTCTGTGATAAACCATAACGGCTGTGTCAAGGTCAGGGGGACTGATATCCGAACAATCACTTACCTAGACGTGACCTTGAACTTAAGTATTCTGGACCAGACGACAAATGTTTTTGTGGACACGCTTTGCTATCCCTGGTTACTATTAGGGGCTTCAATTAAGTATTTTAACCTGTATTTACTATTAACAAGATCAAAATGTTGTATCATATACAAATACACAAACACAGATAGTATATACAGTGCGCGCACATATATCGCACATTAAAATACATAACATAATAATCACCTACTTTTAACATTGTTAAAAGGTTGAGATTAATTTAAAAAAAGTTTAAACAAGAAATTTTCTAGATACCGCCAAATTCATGACAAATAACAAAAACGGTTTTACTAAACAAGGTTAGCAGTTTTATCTTTTAAAAAATAAATCTAATTCCTGTTTTGTTTATTATAAGTTCAGAAAGGATTCGGGCCCCAGGTTGTGTTTGGTATTCCTGTTTAACCAACCATTTAAATGTTTTAAACCAGGATGATAGAAACAAACTCACAGACACGGAGGAGCTGGGGGGGTTGGTGCCGTATCCAGACGAGGGGACCGAGGCCACCGACCATCTTCGCCCATCAGCTCTGAAGGGACAATGAAAAGAACACAAGTGAGAGCTTTGAAATCTTCACTACATCCTCCAGTGACCGATCCACGTGACCACTACACTGGAGGGTTTTGAATGGGTTTACCAGGGGGTGAAACGGAAAGTTGACAAAACAATTCTGAAATTGTTCCTACCTTTCCGTGCGGGCGAGGTGACTGGTTCATTATATTTATGACAGAGAGATGGGGAAAGAAAACCAACAATCAGTTACACAATGAAGCTGTCGTAAACCTGCTAGACCTCGACAGCTCATAGCCTGATGTAAAGTAGCTGAACACTTGCCAAATCACGATCAACCTACACCACACACACACACTTTCAACTTATTAATCCTCAGGCAATCGACTAAGCATTTGAGTCGGTAGAAATTCAGACAGACATTTTCCTTCTGAAAACCTGTGACAGGATTATGGTCAGGTCCCGTTTTCCTTTTGAACAAGGCCCGGCGAAGGCCTGTATCATCACAGAGGACCACAACGACCAACGCCATGCAACAGCGTCAGACGGAAAGTGGTCTATACCGCACCCAAGTCAGGGACTGCTTTTTGCCATTACACAGCTCCCACCCACCCACATTTATGCCACACACACTTCCTAACCGCAGCCGACAAAAACAACATCCTGACTCCAACTTGACACACACGAATGACTGCACTTGCCACTTCATCCCATGCAAACGCTCCATGTGCTACTATGACTAACACCCTTTTCTTTACATCAAGTGGAATAAAAATGAATGACTCCATTCGCCGTTTTAACTGTTGCGTCGTCGCAACAGGAATGTTCTTGAATGAACCAGAACCGGTGTGTCCTGTGTGTAAGTATGACAAAGATGGAAATCAAATAAGTAAATAAGACTGAGGGGGGGGTCAGTTGAGCAAGGGGAAGGAAACAATGTATAGCTATGTAAACGCCGACTGTGAAAGACAGAATTCCACAGAGCATCCAGGTCCCCATTTCCACAGAGCATCCAGGTCCCCATTTCCACAGAGCATTCAGCAGAAAGAGCTTGCATTTGAATGGCTTCTGGTCAGGCATATACCCTAGACTTTTTTAATGAAAAAGACCTTGTGAATACATATGGTTCCAGAAGGCTGGTTCCAGAGCTATTCAGAAAATGGAAAAGGAGTCAAGAGACTTTGCCGAGCTTCGATGGGTAGATAGTTCCCCCGGTGATGTTTCACTGGGGCTGAGTTGAGGTCCCCTCCCACAGCCCGCCAAGAGACTGGAGGTGGCCGAACAGAGACCTTGGGCAGAGACCTTGGGCAGAGACCTTGGGCAGAGACCTTGGGCAGAGACCTTGGGCAGAGACCTTGGGCAGAGACCTTGGGCAGAGACCTTGGGCAGAGACCTTGGGCAGGCACGTGGGGTTCATGACCTGAAGGCTGGGTCATCTGCCCTCACTGCTCTGTACCGGGCTCTGTGGACCCTTACTGGACGGGTGAGGCGGAACAGAAAACACTCAAGTGTGCGGAGGAGCGGCGGATTTGGTTGCAAAAACACCAGGCAAGCCGCAGCACCCCAAAAAACAAGCGGCTGAGGTTTCGGGGCGCAACCCATACCAACGCGAGTCGCAGACGTCCACACGGGAGACGACGGGCACCAGGATAAACCGGTTCGTGAGTGAGGTTTGTGGCAGAGGGTGAACACGCACGAGTGACTCACTGCCTTGATGTTTGTGAAGAACAACGAGCTGTCGCCCAGGGTCAGGTCTCACGCCAGCATTCGAAAAACAAACACCTCAAACAAACCTGTGCCCTAGAATTGTCCCCGTGATTTACCCAACGCCACCTCGGTGCTCACCGTGAGCTCCACCACAAACCGCCTCGTAAACGCCGGTGCCTCGACGTTCATGCGCGACCGGGCTGCCTCTGCTTTTCGTGCCACTACCACGAGAAAGTGCGTCTCACTCGGTGGTAGCGACATCCTGTGTCGCGACGACGTCGAAATCGCCCAGACGAATGCCGAGAGCCATTTTCCGTGAGTGGGCCTGAGGACATTCGGCTGGTTTCAACCCGAAAGCGCTGTCCTCCTTTCTAACACGGTTTTCTGATTCATTACAAAATCATTCAGTTCGTCATTTGTGCTCCCGTGTTTTAATGAGCGCGAAACGGTCTCCACAATACCAACAAGTTACAAAGTGCAGTGAAAAAGAGGTATAAGCGTTTTCTATCCTTACCTGCGTGCAAATTGGAAGTTAGCCGAGGCATTAGAGGAGACGTTCCGGGGGCTTTCTTGGGGACTACTTCCAGCTGCAACAACAATCGGGCACTGTCGGTGTTTCATCAAAGGAGCTTTTCAAGAAACCCATTTGTAGGACATGTTATTATGACCAAGTCATCATCCCCCCCGGGAAGGTGAAGCACGAGTCAATGTTTAGCCGTCTGGAATGTTAATCAGTCTGCATTCAATTAAAAATAACCGTGCATATTTATGAGCCTGCAAACTGAAGATGTTTCTTTGTGATAGGGCGTTAACTAAAGGACTGCGCCATAGGCCTCTCCCTTCATAGCATTAAACTTGTATAAACTGTTGGGGAAACCTGATTACCTAGTCTGTCAGCTTTCTATAAATAATATAGGGTAACAGGTATCTGTGTCAATCAAAAACCAAAACAATTCATTTATTTCATCTCATCTACAGCATTTATTCTCCTTTGTTTTTCCGAGGGGCGAGAAAAAAAAAATATCTCTGAACACATTATGATCATGTGGTTACTTTGGCCTGTGTGCATTGTGCTTGAGCCGGCATACTGATCTGGAAACGTGAAATTGGCCCCGCTACCTCTTCCCTGTCACATGTTCATTGGTATGCCGTGTGTTTACTAAGCACTGATTGGTCAGGTACAGCATGTTGAGTGCCTACCTGTGGTGAGGGGAAGAGGTGATAATGGCCGTGAGAGCGTGGGTGACGGGGTCCCAACCGCCAGACTCCTCCTCTTGTTGTTACGGCAACTGTGTGTGTGAGAAAGGAGATGCTATTATAATTTTTTTTTGTGACACAAGAGGTGATTGACAAAGTGAAGAAATTGGGGATTGATTATATAACTTGTGTTGTTAATGTAAATATTGTGTTTTTGGAATCACGGTAGAACCATTTTTTTAATTAAAATGCTGCATTGAAAAACTGGGCAGTAGACGTTCAATGAGCATCTAACTTAGTGGAAATGGCCAACGTTGAATAAGTGAGGTACGGGGTCCAAAACGTGTCTGCTATGGGCACAAACAGGCTTTTGTGCCCATGTCTCCAAGTCCCCAGGTGGATTTACAGAAACCCTTTTGAGTTCATTTGTTCTTAAGGTATGTCCTGACCCCAGTTGTTTGTTCTGCCACTGTAATATCACCGCCATCATCGTGCTGGCAGTGAGCTAAAGCAATGGAGACACTCCGATGAGAATGGAGCTTGACATTTTTGTGTCGGCATGGAGATGGGGAGTCATGCCCTAAGTCTAGCGAAGTGCGCTTGGAGTGAGTTGATCTGTTTTAATGGTCTTGGGTCAACTGAGAGAAAACAACAACATGTATTTAATGAACTCACTGGGAATCGAACTAGACGGTCAATTTGCAATTGGTAATTTGAGAAAAAAATATTTGAGTGCTTTCGGTTATCAAATCATACTCCAAAACACTCAACAGCACTAGCAATCCTGTATGTTTTATATACACTGCTCAAAAAGGGGATTTTAAGGAACACAATCAATTAAGGAACACAATCATTAAAGTATAACACCAAGTCGATTAAACTTCAGGGATATCGGTGTAAATTGAAGTGACAACAGGTGCACTGGAGGCAACAGCAAGACATCCTGCAAAAGGGGATGCTTTTGCAGGTGGTGGCCACAGACAATTGCTCTCACATGGTCCATCCTGACTGATCCTTCTCTAGTTTTGCTAGTGTCTTGGTTACTACTGGTAGCATGACGCGGTCCCGGCAGCCCATTCAGGTAGCACAAGTAGTCCAGCGCCTCCACGATTGCACATTTATGCGTGCGTGCTCATCTGGCCATGTCATCAGGAGCATGCCTAGATGTTGTCAGGAGTGCATACAGGCACGTGGGGATCATACACACTACAGAGTTACATTATGAATTGCTGCGATCAAATTCACTCAAGTTGGAACAGCCTGTTATTTCAATTGTTTACTTTGATCTTTGGTGAGTTTGAATCCAGCCCTTAATCAGTTGGTGATTTTGGTTTCCACTCAACAATGTTGCGTCATTTGGTTCTCAACAAATTATACAATGTACAGTAAAGATCTTCATCTCATTCTGCATTTTTTTGCCGTATATTTAATCTAACATTGACATCTCTAAGGTGTGGAAAACCACTCTTGCCCTGGTTTCAAAATGACATTAGTGACAGACCACAAAAGACTGTAGCTGAATTGAATTTACATTTTGTCAAGTCCACAAAGGAGTTCCACAGGGTTACATTTTCCTATATTGATGAAATCCCGAACTAAGAAATCAAGCATTTTATTTGGATGCAGACAACGCGGTACAATACCCCCCCGCTCCCTCTCCTGAACAAGCTTTTGCACGCACAGTCTGACATCCGACTGTTACAGAAATCTGTGGAACATTGTAATTAAATTCTAATTAATTACTTAAAAATCACACAATGTGATTTTCTGGATTTTTGGATTCTGGATTCCATCTCTCACAGTTGAAGTGTACCTATGATAAAAATTACAGACCTCTACATGCTTTGTAAGTAGGAAAACCCTGCTGTATATGCATACCTTGACTTCTGTACTCAAATATCTGGATGCAGTCTATCAGCCAGCCATGCGTTTTATCACAGTTTGGCACTCATCACTGTCTGTTACATGTTCCAGTTGACTGGGAGTCACTGACATCTAGAAGGGCCAGACATTGGTTGGTGTGTTTATCAACAAACTGAAAGCTACTGCTTGTAGGGACTTTGTACAGTGCCATGCATAAGGAAGTAGAATAAGGAGGCAGAGATTTGTCATAAACAAACAAAGTTGTGGTGAATGAATGCTTGACTGTTGACACTGCCCTCAGACACACCTTGTGACCGTTATTGTGATTTGACCACAAACACTAGCTGTATTCTACAAATTCCTAGACATAAATATGTTTAGGGAAGCATGGGCATGCAACGCAATGTTGATCTTTCTTATTTTCAATTAACTTAAACGGGGAACCAACGGTATTTGTGTGAATACATTTTATTTACAAAAGGCTACACTGTGGTGTAACGACGAAGTAGTGCGCTTTCTGCATCAAGATCACGGTGTCCCCGTGGACTGCTGCTTCTTCTACAAGACAATACATAGATAGCTAGGCAACAATAACCGCATAGTCTACAATGGCCACGTTTCTCTATCAAAAAAAACAGGGCGGATGTAAGCTACAAGCTACTGTTCGGCAAACACAACGAGAACCCAGGCCGAACAACGATATTAAAACAAAGGCCAATTTGTTTTATTTTAGTGAATGAAAAGTTGCTCTGCAATTGAGAGAATCATCAGCAAATAATTGCATATTGAAGAGACGACGTAATGTTCCATGAATTGCGACCAGCCTGTGGTCTAATTAATAACCCCCTTGACTCAGACAATCGAAATCCAACATGCAATACGTTGGCCAATGCGGGAAATAACCCTAAATTAATTACTGATTTTGTTTTAATGATCGAACGATAGAAGAAATTAAAATTACCTTTTTGATCTTTTCATCATGGCCCCAGTCACAAAACTTGTTTTGTAGCTGGGCAGCACGGTCCAGTAGTAATTCTGATCTGACATGACGAATTAGACTGATGCAAAGTAATACTTGTATCACGTTTGGAAAAAGTCAACTATATATTGAAAAGCAGTTGTTATTTCGTCTGAAATGTTGGAGAGAGTACTCGGTGTCCGAAACACGAAACTCCAACAAGGGTTGGCAGTGGCGCTATCTGTTTCCATATCGTGGCATTTTAGGCAAGTAAACAGCTGCAGACGAATACCCACACCACTCTATTCCTACCCTGAGAATTTGTGGAGCGCAATCATTGCCTCTCGCGGACTATATTTTGGAATTTGTCTAAATTAGCAATAACATTTCTCCAGACAAAGTTTTCAGCAACAGCTAACAACACCGCGCAGATTGGGTCTGCGCATCGGGTGGAGGAGGGTTTGCCGCCCAGGGGAGGAAGTTGTCATTGCGCTGTATAAAAAGACGATCGTGTGTTTAGCCGAAAACTACGGTCTCGTTAAAATCAGATCGAATGTACTGTAGTGTTTGGCGTTATCAAATGTTAAATTTTTAACATTACCTTTAGCTAACATTAAAACCCTGAGTTTTAAACATAATTAAATAAGTGAATACACACCGAAACCAAAACGGCTTAAGAGAAATGTTACCTATTTTTACATGTAGTTTTATTTTCAGTCCTTCTGCGCTTGTAGTCTATTCTCCAATATGGTACTGCCCTATGTTACAGCAACAAGTAAGTGAATTCAGGAGAGATCCTAGTTGCCCTTAAAGGTCTCCAAGCCAAACCATTAAGCTTTTTCCCCCCTAAATCCTAAAAATACGATTCACGAAGTATCCTTCACTATCCTTCACAAAACTATGAGGGAACCCCTATTGGCTCGTCAATGAACCATGTCTGCTACTTTTTTTTTTAAAGAGTTACAAGTTAAGCACTGGATTTCAATAGTCGAAAAGCCATTTCTTCAGGGTTATAACAGCATATTCTTGTTGTTAAATTTTTGATTAGATTCTGACTATTCTTTGTTTGAAAAGGGATTCAGTATGGATTGACAATAAGTCCATCACATGATTGTTGTTTGGACTGCCATCTACCTGATTTTGTCAATTTTGTTTAGCCTACTATTCTTAAAAACAAGTTGTATTATACCAGCTGCCTACAGTTGTAGATACAATATGGGCCCATTCACTGATTTCGCCCCCTCTTTTGCAAAACCCTCAATCCACGTCTGGCTCCAAGGGTCATAGGTCAATACACGTTTCTCCAATCCAAAGACTGCATGTGTGTCAACAATCAACAGAAACTCTGGCCAAACAACATTTGTGATCTGACCAACACAAAAGCACTTCCGGTCCTTCTCATCTTTCTGAAGCCAAGGACTAATTCCAGGTCTTTCTACCAATACTAGGTCTATTTAGTGAAGTGGTTAGCACTGAACCTTACTGCCAGCTGATCTGTCTTTTAGTCTGTCTAGTCACTGGGCAAAAATCTTATCTACTGACATGTTTTCAGCGACAATGAGTAGAATACAGTGAATGTGACATTTTCTGTATGGAATTATTTTACAGTTAAAAAAGACTCTATGGAATTATTTTACAGTTAAAAAAGCCTGTTAGGAATTATTTTACAGTTAAAAAATACTTCCCTGAGTTGCTCCCATCATGTGGAGGTTAGCTGAATTACAGCAACAGCACTTTTAAACAGCACCCGCTTGTTTGTCTGTCTTACAAAAGCAATATAATATAATTTGTGTATATCCATCTATAAATCTATATATTATAAACTGCTGTACAACATTTTGTGGTCACTAAAGACAATTTTAATTGAACAGAAATACATTGTGGCCATTTTTAATGTTGTAAATTACCATTGTAGCTGGAAACTGCAATTATGTAATGGAATTTATATCTATATTGGTACAGAGAGGCCAAAATCTGTCCTGTTTAAGTTAATAATTTTAAATGAGAAAACCCTTTTGCAATTCTGTTAGCACATCTGATAACTGTTGTGCTGATTAAAGAAGAAATAAACTGTAATTTTTTTACTTGTTGATTATCTAGAGTAAAATGGCCAGATACAAATATTGTTTCTGAAACTTGTCCGACTATTCTTGTTTTAAGAAATGAAGGTTATTCCATGCACAAAACTACCAAAACTGAAGATCTCGTTCAATGCTGCGTACTACTCCCTTCACAGAACAACAAAAACTGGCTCAAACCGGAATAGAAAAAGGAGTGGGAGGCCCCGGTGGACAACTGAGCAAGAGGACAAATACATTAGTGTCTAGTTTAAAAAACAGACGCCTCAAAGGTCCTCAACTGGCCACTATTACATAGCACCCGCATAACACCAGGCTCAACGTCAACAGCGAAGAGGCGACTCTGGTATGCTGGACTTCTGGCAGAGCTGCAAGGAAAAAGCTATCTCTGATTGGCCAATAAAAACAAAAGATGGCCAAGAGAACACAGACACAGGACAGAGGAATATTGGGGGGGAAAGGCCAGCATCCCAGAGTTGTTATCTACTCCCACGGATCTAGTCCACGGGATGGATGTACTCCCACGGACAGACTACCATAGACGGTCATACTCCCATGGACAATTCGCAAGCATCTATTAAAGAGGGGTTTCCTCATATGAGAGCTCCAAGTAAATGTCTGCCACTGTGATCGAACTGTTAACAACACTTTGTGACAGCCTATGGTTTTGCATGCCATAGTGTCATAGGTAAGGACAGCAAGTGGTGCTCTGAAGAGGTACTTACACGTTCCCTCGTCGTGGAAGGCTCAGTTCTTTCTGGAATAAAAAAAAAAGACACGTTCAACAAGGTCAGTGGGGGGTGGGTTGGTTGATATGCACATTTTATCCCCGGAAGCACGGACCCAAAGGGGTCATTACCCTGAAACCAAATTAAAACATTGCTTGACGGAGGTGGCCTTGGATTATTCTTTCAAATCCCTGCCACACTGAATATGAATCAGTGGCTTACGAACTGTACCCAGTGATGCAGAGCGAGAGCTAAATGCACTATCCACTCGTTTGTCGTAGCATGTCCTCTGCGGTTCATTCACCTCCTCTCACTGACAGTCCTACGTTTTGCATTGATGGCCACGCATTATCTAGATTGTTTTCTTGGTGCTGAAGCCCTTGTGCGTAGATCTATATCAATTAGGTAAATGTATAGCACATATAAAAAACACGTGTTTTTTATCCAACTGAGAATCGCATGTTCATTTTGAATCTTTTTGTAAACATGATGCAATAAATGAATCTGAATCAGCACTCACATTCAAACTGACAGTTATTAGGTGGAGGAACAAATCAATATAATAGAATGGAAATACTAATTTACGCCTAAATGTCTTTTGAAATGAGCCAACGGTTTTCTTAACAATTAAGCCTCTGAGTAATTGGTTAAAAATGACAACAACAAAAACATATCCGTTCGAAGGACTAGGATTTCCTCATCTATAGCAAAAGGACACAAGTGGACCAAACAAGGAAGCCTGTCTACTATTCACGCATCCCTGAAATCAAAAGAGCTCAACGCCCAAATCACCACAGTAACCTATTAGTGTTATGGCAATACAGTAGTCTAGGAAATTGCGTACCCAATCTGCGTCTAGAAGCTGGTTTAGGCAATACAGCGTGCAGTCCTAACCATTGTTATGACAACATCCTTTGTTTTACGGAGTACAATCTGTAAAATATTGGCACCATCTACAAACACCTTCGGTTTAAATAAACAGTATGTATTAGATATATTCACTTTGCACCTCCTCAAACGCGCCCAATAGTGCCACCGCCTACTAAAACTCCCGCATCATTCATGTGTACAATAGTCGGTCCCGAAGCCTATTCATGAGCATTTCAAAACAGTGTTGCAAAATAAATGAGATACCATTTTATCTGGATATCAATCATATGCGACACCATTTGTGAGCACTGTCTTTGAGGGGCCCAAATCCGATTCCACTGTATACGTGTAACCGTTTTCTTTTATTAAATAGCAAATTACAATAACAAAATATCCCCGAAGAGAGCGAGAGACAAAAAAAACAGTAGGTTTGGTCATAGTGTCATTTATGTTACATATCACACATTTGACTGCAGGAACAGCATTTCAAATATATTACATGCTAATGTTTTTAATCGTGTTGTTTTACCTGCAGCCCACGACGTCTCAGGATGTTTGGCTCGTCCATTGTGAAATAAATTGATGAGAATTACACTGGTCCTTTTTCACAACGTAACTCCGATCACACTGCGTCCTCTTCTCTCCTACTCATCGCAACGTCTGAATGGGAGAGGAACAAACGTTTGGCATCCGCGCGATTCAAGGTCTCATAAAAAATACGACTACTTTGTGTAATTCCCTGCTGGTCACCTGACTAGCGGTGAACATTTGGAATTAATGTTCAGGGAGGGTCTAAAGACAAAGGTACCTAGAGTGGCACGGGGCTAATTCATTTAGCTTGGCATCTATATTGAGTCATTCAGCCTATTAGCCGGTCCAACCTTTATCCGACCCTGGCACACTTGTTGAAGAGCTAGTCGTGCGTATTTTTTATCAGGATTGCAGGCTAAGCCGTATTAAATCAGAATGATTGTACAATATTTGTACATTCTTTAGCTTATGTACAATCGTTTCTGGGTTGACAAATGAGCAAAGATAAGTCTGTTAAAAGTTAACGTTCATAAAAATATAGCATACCCTTTATCATTAAATTAATCAAAAACAATATTGTCTTCAGTGAGATTTCTGCCATACACTTCTTATGTGCACAAATTGGTTCCATAGCCTTGAATAATAGCCATTGTCATCTGAGGAAACCGTTCGACCGCAGGAACAACGTTGCATCTCAGATGAATAAAAAGAAAGCTTGATCTAATGATCTACGCTGTCTCCCTCCAAATGGCACCAAAACATTTTCCCACAACAATGCCTGTCTTGTCATGTGGTGTCACACGTTCCTTTATGTAACTCGATAGCATGAATCATTCCTTGTTTCATTGTTTTTGAGCACTGACTTCAAACTGCGCTTAACCGAAGTCATCTTCTTTCTAAAATCATTCACGTACAATGTTCATCCCTTGTCAATTAATGCGTTTTTGTATATCTCCCATGTCCTCACCTCTGCAGTTTCACCACGTATTACCAATGAAGAGCGAGGAAAAACAAGGGCCGTACATGTAAACTTGATTGACTGCCCATATCACAGAACAGTCAACACTGTAAATCTTGTAGCATCCTGCTGGGCAATCTGAAATGTACTTTCATTTTGAAGCACTGTTGCTATGGCATGTACAGTGCGTGGACAATATTAAATAGTCGAAAAAGGGAGACCCATGAATGTTCATGCCTCAATAGTTCTCCAAACGAGCTTTTATTATTTACAACTGACCTTCCCCGCATTCCAATGCAAGGGCCATCAACAAAAACAAAAACAAATATAATGGCTTAGAAACCTTTTTCATTCACAATGATAAGGTTGGTTCTCAAAGCTGTCCTTAAGAACCCCTGGCCGTTCAGTGTATTTTAAATATTTCAGAGCTAGCACGCACGAATTCATTTGTCTGTAATTTACTGGGTAAGATTGTAACTGGTTCGGTGCTACGACAAAACTCACAAATGTCAGGGGACCTCCTAGAAGATGTTTAAGAAGATCTGTTGTTTAGTACAAACTGAGATGTACTAAGGTTCCCGACCTTTTAATAATTACCAAGCGTTATTTACGATTCGATTTCAATAACATCCTTATGTTGGAGTTAAAATCCATGTTGTGGCGGTCGTGTCCAGTGGTGAAGGGGTAAGATGCTAAACTGGGTTGCCTTGTCGCTTGGCACTCTAACGACACCTAGTGGTGAGTCAGGCACCAGCAAGCTCATTTGTAGTTTTGGTTGAAAAATGCTTTTGAGCGAGCAAAGTGACCTAAGACAGAATGGGCTAGCTCAGCAAGCTCATTTGCCAAACCCGCTGAGCTGCTACGCGGTGGTGAGTCTGTAATTGTGCCCTTGACAGTAGGACCACACACGTCTTGTACATCTACAGATGACGAGCAGCTCATGCGATCAATCCCAACCATAGCAATATATTGTATACTGTTCTAGTTAAGGTATTTTAACGACGATTACGTTGTAGTCGAGGGGCGATGCAACGTCATGATTGTTCTTTTATAGCCGCTGACGTATTCTGTGATAAAAATAATGTGCTACCATTGGCAAATAAAGGGGAAACTGCCAATAAACACAGTTGAAAGGCCACCCGCTGTCCTTAAACCATTAGGCGGGTTGTACATGTTAATCATGACCCCAATATCCTGCCACTTTAATATTCAGTTGTGTTGTGGCCTTCAGCAATCCGCCTTCTGTGCCACAAAAACTAACCGGAATATGCGCTGCACTTCAGGGCCACTAGAGGGAGATACGTGGCCATTTTACAGTACTTTCCTAGGCTTCGTCAACCTCAGCGAAATACATTACACACACACACACGCACACACACACATTACATGTGTCTGTTGATGGGACATCACATATAGTACACACCAAAACATGGCTGATCGTTAAGAATGGATAGTCAAGGCCTTCAGTCCTACGGAAGCCCATTTCACGATTTCATGGGAATTGGATGACTCGTCATAAAAAGAAGATTAAAACAATAGTAACAGGTGAACGTGATCGTGTAGCTATATCTTGCGCATCTCAGTTTGCGCGGCAACGGTCGATGAGCTCCGTCACAAAAAACAACTATTGCCCTGTTGTGGAACTTAGACTGGTCTCTCGTGCGGGAGTGGCAGCCTTCTATCATCTGTTACCAGGCGATGAAGTTGTTGCAGTTGGTCTACCCGTACTGAAAATAGCACTTTCCCTTTGTAAAGCTGACAATGGGCTTAAGGTTACTCACTGAATAGCTTTCTTAGCTTATTGTAACATGAGAAAGTCTTTGTCGGTCTACAGGTGATTCATTCTTTTGCACCTTTCACACACTTTTAAGTCCCCCCAGATGGAATTTCACAGAGCACATGATTATTTCATCATCAACAGTGATTCATAGATTTAAAATTTGCACTGTCCAACAAGGCATTGTGTTTGGCTACGCGGTTAATGTTTACGAAGCTCATGTCAATATACCACGCCTGTTTTGTTACTTGGTATTTTATATATATATATACTACGTGAAGTCTGGCAGTTTTTTTAATCCAAGGCAACAGGCGCCTTCTCGCGATGACAGGACATTGAACTTGGAAGATCCAGCGTGCTGTAGTTTTACATACATAAGGGGTCCGTTGGATGCCGGCTAAGACTGTTTCATTCATACAGAAACACAATAGGAGGCCACAGTGGAAAGAATGTCAATTATATTGGAGGCACGTCACGGGGTGGAGACTCCACCATAAACATGTTATGTACTGATCCAACATTGATACTGGATGTGTGTCTTAAACCTACATGGTTAAGAGGAAGACATCATAATTGTGAAGAATAATAAACTGTTCACAGGAAAAGTGGAAGTTCTGCTCCTCAAGTGACAGAATCTTACCCTAGTTATGCTTTAACTATCCTGACAAGGCAAAAAGTGGAGTCATGATGACACAGAGGGACGGCCAGTCAGAAGGTTACATGATCGGCATCTACCATGACTAATGATTACATGATTTACCGTATCGCATGTCCTTTGCCTCTGTGATGGACTCTACATTCATAACATGTATTGACACACGAATATCAACTGTAGATATTGTCCCTAAATAAATCATATTTATGTAAAGAAAATATATATGAATGACACAGAAAAAGACATAAACGAATGGTATGGATTTCATCAAAGAGGTATTCATCAAAACATGCTATCCAAGGAGCATTGCGTGGAGCATAGTGTGTCATATGCAGGCAATACAAAACTGATGAAAATGTATGTAAGTGATGAAGGAGGGTTCGCCTAACCTAGATGAGAGGCGTGGTCATGTGGGAGAGGTATAAATAAATGCGCACCTGGAACTTCATGCAACATTCACCAACTGACACAAGGAGCTCATCAGTGTACAGTGCTACCATGCATTACTCAGTCACACTACACATTCTGTTCTCTGGAGTGGTTCTCCTCTCTAGCCTCCGGAAGGGGGAGGGTCTGGGGCAGGAGAGGAGCCAAAGGGCCCTGCTCCTGGCTGCGGTGAAGGCAAGCATCCTGAGCTCCATGGGGATGGAGAAGGAGCCCAGTCCCAGTGAAAGGGCTTCAGAAGAGGAGCTGAGGAGCATGCACCTGCTCTACTGGGAAACCATGAAGCAGCTGAGAGGGAACATCAGTCAGGAGGGGGAATCCTGGCAGCTTCCAAGCAGGGCATCTACTGTGCGTCTGCCTGCCATAGGTGAGTCTTCAGCGGTGTCATTTAAAAACACACTTAGCAACTGTACTAGTTTCTGCCACAACACCGGACCTGACTGTTGACATTCTGGCTGTAGATACTGATCTGACTGCATGGCATTTGGTCATCATGTGGAGTTTATTAATAGCCTCTTCAAAAAGTCAGCGTTAGAAGCCAATGTTAACGGCATGGGCTTTGTAAATGGTTTGTACCAAAACGTATGTGATTCTTCCAAAAGAAAGTGTGAAAAGCTTTTGAAGTCTTCTTAATGTTAGTGAATGTGTTGTCAAATCATATGTTGTGAAAATAAATGAATCGTATGTATTAATAAATAATACATACAAATAAATGTCTAAAAGTGTTTAATTTTTGATGGCACTCCAACAAAATCCTAAGATTTTAACAAAAGCTGGATGCCCATTCAAAAGCAGGTAATAATTACTGCTTCTGCAAAGCATAGGTTTTGATTGTAATCCATTAACAACTCTTAAAAGCATAGCCTTTCAAGTCGTGACAGTAATTCCAAAAACTTGAGCATTTGTATAACAATACTCTTTTCATCTCTTTCAGTAAAACATCTTAAAGTGCCCCAAGGAGAGAAAGGACCCCCATCAGATGTTCTTTGGTTCAGAGCTTTATTCCACAAGAACCCAAACATCAGGAAGGAGCTCTTTTCCACCCGGGCTGAACTAAAGCTCTATAGAAAGGTGTTGGATGACACTAAAACTGCAAACCGCACAACTTGGAAAGAGGTTCACATTACAGTCCACAAGGCGAAGTCACTGAATGCTTCTCTGCTAGTTCCCAAGGAGAGTGTGGTTCAGGAATTCTCTGCAGTAACTGGCGATGTGGCTGTGGACATCAGAACTGAGGTGGATATGTGGCGTGGGAATCCTGACAGCCACTCTCTGGTCGTGGATGTAGGACTGGTGGTTGAGGAGGGAACTGACCCCAACGGGATCCCCCAGATGGTCCTGGAAGTGGACCTCGCGGAGCCCAGGTCAACGGGCAAGAGGAGACGGCCCCGCTCGGACCGAGAGGACAACTGTGACAAGAGCGGCCACTGCTGTCGAAAGTCTGCCAACGTGTCCTTCAAGGAGATCGGCTGGTCGGAATGGGTGGTGGCCCCGGCGAGTTACAACATGCACTTCTGCGATGGCTCCTGCCCCCACAACTACAGGCCGGCCAGCATGCACGCGCAGGTGAAGTCTCGCCTCCATCACCTCGACCGGGGCGCCATGCCTCGCCCGTGTTGCACGCCCGCAGCGTTTGAGCCCATGATCCTCATGCACTACGACAGTCGGGGGAAACTGAAACTCACACCCTTCAACGACCTGATCGTCAGCAAGTGCCTCTGTGCCTGAGTTCGTCCAGGGGCAAGACCGGACAAAGACCAAATACCAGCTCATCCTGGTGAGCTATTAGAGAGATGCAGCGTGCTGCTACTTAGAACAGAAGGGATGACGTTTTCAGTGGAAAATGCCATTTGTCCCATTGTGTTACCTACATTCCTAGCAGTCTTTTCAACCCTTAAACAAAGGACAATACCATCATTAATCTTCCATGGATTTTGAGAGCAAAAGTTGTTTCGGTGTCAACCAAACAAGTTACTGTGGAGCTATGGCTCTTACATTTACTTTTTTTTTGCTGGAAATAGAAAAAGATGTTTGTCTCTTATACCCATACTTTTATAGAGTTCCCTAACTATGCACAATATTATCTTATTTATTGTAATTTATTGAACCGTGTACAAAACATACGTATTGTTTATTGTTTATAATGCTACAATGTTATGTTCTTCATGTCAATGTACTGTAAATGGATTGAGTTGAATGTAACGCTTCACTGTATTACTTCCAAACATCTTGGACATTTGTCTGGAGGAAACAATACTCTTCTTTTTACATTTCAATAACAGAGTATGAAATTATATCCACTGTGTTCTCCAGATTGTTGTGCTTGAATATTTAAAAAAATGTAAAATGTGTGTTTTTCTAATTCCTCAAAAACAATAATATAACTTAAGATTCCAAACAAAATTGTTCTTTACTGTTTATATCCGGTCATATTATACTTTAGAGTAAGGGAGTGTCATGAGAGACGCAAAAGATATGAACGCACGTTCTTTCAGCCGTAGCCTTGAAACAACTGTGGCCTTGACCGAGGAGTGAATGACATGAAGGACAACTTAACTGATCTTCTGCATGACAGTAAGAATAGCACAAAGCACACATGCGTTGTAAACTCTGCACCAGGAAGAGATATCATATCTCGGAATAGTAAATGCAACGTCTTGTAATGCAACATTGACAAGGAATATCAAAGGTAGCGCTCTATCTATATAACCACAATTTAGCATAATAGAGATACGTTTGGATAATTGAAGAGAAAACAAATAATGCGATAAGATACTTGTTAACTACATTCATCATATTTAACTTTTTTATCCATGACAAAGATAACAAGCAGTAAACAGGTAGAGGACTACCTCTAGTTTTTCCACCATACAACTTAACCAAACAGCATTCGCCAATAGACTACAACCAAAACAGTTTTTAGTTGTAACCCAAAACTGATAGACATTGATAGAATTCAATATCAAAAAGTAAAACAGAAAGGCTATTTCTATAAGATTTATATTTTACAGTTTATTTTCATGGAATATACACAGATATATACATATATTTATGTGAAATGTATGCATAAACATATACAAATATGGTATTAACACATGATTTTAAGTACACGGTAGGCTGCCATTTACAGAGGTTAACTGTCCATTGCCTGAGTAGATTAATGGGGGGTGTGACAAACATAATGTCTGGAAATTGGAATATGTAGTAAGTCATCAATCTTCGGACATTCACAAAAATAAAAAAACTTTGCCCTCTTAAAACAATAAATAATTAAATAACAGCCAGTGTACACCAGGTTCCTCCCCTTCGTTCATTTCCTAGGAAGTCCATCCTTTATTTCTCCACAGCCAAGACCTGATACGAACACCTTCAATCTTACATTTTGAAAGGCCTTGTTACTGCCCAGTCTATACAATTTAGAGGGAATTAAAATATGAATCAGTCATCATCGCTGTGCAAACTTGGGTGGGTGGCTCTGGATGTTGAGTGTGGTTGTTTAGGAGGCGGTATTATGACTGGCTTTGGTACTAAGTGCTTTTTAAGAGTCTCACATTCAGATGTACTTACTATGGCGTGAGAAAGCTGAAATGTATTTTACCACAACAGAGGTCACCTATGTTACAGATATATTTGCTTCCTTTCTCGTGTGTCACTTTTAAAATACAAATAAAACACAAATAATAATGACATTCTTGGATCGAGCACGTATTCTGTACCCTAGACCATGAAATGGATTCCTGTACCTCAGCTATTATGGTTGAAACATTGTTGTATCATTATTTAAGATAAGGTAGGAAATCCAAACTTTTTTTGGTTATAACCTTGGTCCAGTCCTGTTTAGTTATGTCATTAATGACCTGCCTTTCGTATGCAAATGTATGCTGAAGATACTACATGCAAGACACATCGCGTCAGGGACCAATCACATGCCCTTGCTATTTCAACTTCGTCCCTCCTCTACCTTCCTGATCTTTCCCTACTGGTAGGCATTTCATGTAAATATTTTGGGGATTTTTCAAACAAAACAACAACACCAAGAAGCATCTGACGCCAAAACATAAAAAGGCCAAAATAGCGACATATCCTACATTACAGAGCAGTTGGTTCGCTCACGTTTTGCTGCTCTAATTGCTGACTGGCTTATAGATGGTGACCTGGCACAGTCTAAAATTACCCAATAACGGGGTCTGTGGTCAATATAGGACAGGTATGAGCCGGAATGCGTCATGCCTAACAACAGCGCCACACCCCCCTCGTGCCACACCCCCCTCGTGCGGTACTGCTTCTGTATGAACCGTAAAAGACCAGGTGTGACATGACGGGTGGGACACAGAAGGCTTAACAGAAGTTAGTCATTAATCTCTATACATTTACAAATATCTACAAATCTAGACGTGTTAAAAACAATTAATAATAATTCAAATTACTGCCCCAGTGCATCTGATAACTTCCTTTGTATATAGTTCACTTGCAAGAGGTCCGTAAAATATTTCTTCACATCCAAGTACGGATAATAACACCCCCAGGCTTACATATCTTTAACCAATAACCAGAAATTGACCTAATCAGGTCAATTTCCTCTGAGATCAATTTCCCATGCTAGAGCGACATGTTTCAGCACTGACTAGTTTATTTTATCCCTAAAGACGAAACCTTAATTAATCCTGCATCAAAATGGGCCTTCTCTCATTGTAGGAATAATGTAGTTTATTTCTATTTGTTTATCCAGTCTTACTCAATCAAGTGCTATCTAAATTTAGAGTAACAACCTTGTATCATCGTGTCAGGAAAAGGAAAAACCAGTCTGATGACTGCTTCTTTTTTTATTAGAAAGGAGAAGTTAAAATTAAAACGCATCAGCAACTATAAAACACCAACTGAAAAATCTCAACATATCTTAGCTAATATGATTAGTGCTACACGGGTACCTCAAGAAGTACTAAATCCAGCGAGCGCATTCTAAAACGTGAGAGTGGAACTATAAAATAGTTTTCATTTAACACAAACAAAGACACCGTCTTTTTTTAAAAACGGGTCTATGGATGGGTCAAAACATGACGGACACCGAAACAGTGATTCCTCTTTTCAATTCCATTCAGCGTATATTTGAACAAAGACTGTGACTGTGTCTACAAAGTGTCCGGCATTACATAAAGGTCGTCGTCCCCCTCAGGAGGTAGCATGGCCAGGCTACACGACGGGTCGTTGCTGTAAATTGCGTCATCCTGTGCATCACACTGCAGATAGATGTCCTCGTGTTCACTGGTTGACCTGGATAAAAGAGGTGGACAGGTGGGACAACATCAGAAGGGTTTCCCCGGCGTAGTTACGCAACAACAAACATGGCCAATGTGTGCTCAGCATTGTGCCATCAACATTCGTCAGCTCTGTTAAAAGTCCGCGTGGATTTAACGGAAATTCAACTATAAAGAGGCATATGACATCACGGGCATAAAGAGTTAGCAAAAAGAGGAAAGTGAAAATTTGAGGTTTGTCAATGGTGTGCCTTCCAATTTCGACATTTCAACACTGAACCATTGAGGCAAATGAGCAATGGTAATTTAACCCACCTGTTCCTGTAACCGGAGTCAGTGTAGTTCGCGTAGATGGGATAATGATCAGAGGCAGGCGGTGGTCTGACCATGGCCGTGTATGGGGAACTCTCCGTTTTTCGTGTTTTGACCTCTGTGCTTTTGGGTCGATCTAACGTCCACATATTCCTCACTTTACTCCACTGGACATAGATTAGCACAATTACTACTACCAGCAAGAAGACCAGAGAAAGAGCCAAAGAAAGACCCAGACGTAAACCTCCAAACGCTTGATCTTCGCATGCCGTTGTAGAGTTCCCATAAGGACAGGTCATGTTGAGTGTCATGACCTGTGAAAGAAAACATTGTTGTTTCAATGACAAAACTTTAGAGTAAAAAATGGAAAATAGCCTCCTATACATAGAAAGTCTGATATTTCAGGCATTCAGTTAATTACATCATGGTGACTTAAACTAATCAAACACACGGTCATCTTTGTAAAAATGATTTCAATAACTATCGGCTGACTATAGGATGTATTGTATGTAAGCTGGGATCGGCAGTTTAAACCATAACATAAGCACATACCCTGCCTGATTCTGTATAACACTGAAGGATTAGCCTGGAGAAATATAGCCCCTCTGAAATGTTTAGACAGTGATACAATGACTGACCATTCATGATATATACATGAGGTCTCTACGAACAGATCGCAGGGTTGGCCTTGTAGTCCTTTCTTAAGGAGCTTGCGACAAACAAATTTCATACGTTTTTTTCCACGTGTACAACAGCAAACTGCCATAAACAGACCTTCAAGCTACCATTTAATCAACAAAACATTGACATGAACCCACCACCGTGTAGACTTTATTTACGCAATATTATAGCACATTGCCCCAGTTCATTTAGTGCACACTAAAGAGAACTGGTTTTCTAAGTTAAGAATGACATATTGTCCTTCTGACAGACTGAAATCGGGTTGCTTGAGAAGATGGTTTTGATATAATTTATAGTTTTTTTTTTTAAATATAACAATGTTTAAATGAGCTCCCAATGCATATCAGTTGGACAAAAAGTACAATGGACTTGAATAGGGACAAAACCAAAAATTTGAAACATCTATCCTATACTGTCCAAACGATCAGTTTCGAACCAACGTGTGTTCAGACTGGTTCAACTTTAGTTGGCAGCATTTCGTTTTTTAATACTATGTTTACTTTCATAAGTATTTACTTTTACAATGTGCATAAATTAATATGAATGAGAGCCACTAGGATACAGATGTTTTAATTAAAAATGGTGATGGTTCTTGGCCAATCAACCTATAATCACACAATCTTAAGTTTTGAAACTTTAATTACTTGAAATTAAACTGAACAATTAGAAAAGATGTATGGGGAATTAAACATGCAGAGTAAAGTTTGGAACCTTTTTTGGTTTGTTGTGTGTCAAAATAATTACAATATTTAACATTTCTTACTGACCAAGTTTCAGTCCCAAAGTTTCAGCCCTGCCTACCCAAACTTTCAATAAAGTTCAGGGTAACAAATATTTCATAGACTACCCAAATGGAGGGGATTTTCCCCATTACTAACCCTTATTTTACCTGGTGATTTGATTAAAAAATGTGTGCAGTACTTTGCGATGCAGCTCACAAGACTTTTTCAAACATATTCTACAAGAATCAACAGATAAATATAATATATTTTTAGGTTACAAAATGTGTACCATATACCAGACGCTGTGAATCCAATGAATGAATGAAATGTTCCAGATCCCAGGCCTGTTTGAATAGCCTACAAATGTTAACAATTGCATACAAAATATTGGAATAATTAACAAGTGTCTTACCAGACGAGTGTGATAAGTCTGTGGCCAACGAGGTCTGTGAGATACAAACATTTCAAGTTCCCCTATATCTATGGTGAAATATAGGAACTGCCAAGGTCACATTTTAAGATTTCTTGTAAATGTAAATTCTCTAACAACATAGATAAAAGATCACACTCCATCTAACAATGTTGTAATTTATTTTGATATTCTTTATTGGTACCTCATAGGGTGTACTGTACATGTTTACTTTACTACATTTTACCCGTAGGACGTCTCAATACATTTAGAAATAAAATGTCTAAATTACTGTAGATTATTGCAATAATAACATTCATTGGTAAACATTTTATATGTTGTGGAGAAACATATAAAAAATATCCTACAAACACAAAAAAGTATTTCAGTAGAATGAATTTACAAATGTCTATGCACATTTCCTGCTGACAACATCAAATTGACAAAGCACTGAAGAGGCTTTGTTAGGGAAGTACATCACAAAGGCTTGTCTCATCAGATACAGATTACTGGTGTGATTAGCAGATGCAAGATCTTAGCAGTTGTCTACCATACAAAAAAATTAATTAAATATATATAGAGACCAATTTTGCCTCGCTGTGCACTCGAGACAACACAACAGTCCATGTTCAGAATTCCTTGGGTGATTTTTTTGTGGGCAGAGAAGAAAGTAATCCCATTAATTCTTCTTGGGCTTTTCTCATACGATTTGTAACCAAGTCTAAAATATTTACAGACCAATTTACTAACAGAATTGTCATCAGAAATACGGCGACCTGTTTGGCCTATGGTGTTACAGACCAAGTAAAAAAAAGGTACAAATGTAAAAATGCTTTTTGAAATCTCATGTAGGGCCCACACTGAACACAGTGTACAATCATGGCTAATTAATGTAATGTGCTTCAAAATGTCCTTTTTATGTGTAGATGATTTCATATAGTCACACTAGTTCCCTATTGGCTACAGTATGTTGTAGTGGCTGCAGCCTCAGTGTTCACTGTGAAACCTCACCAGAAATTACACAACTTTGAAGCTTTCCGCTCACAAGACCAGATAGTTGCTCTGTAATGAATAAAAAGTCACATAAGCTTTTTTTATATATATTTTTACTCAGGCCATGTCTCAACCAACTAATAATAGTAAAAACACCAGAATACACCAAGTGCAATTATAAAATGTGTCCATACCCTCGGCACAATGTCACTCAGTCTCTTGGAGAAAGTACGCGTCCTGGGGCCACAGACCACAATGTTGTGGAATTTCAAGTAATTGGTATAAGTGTGTAGTTTAGCATCAAAAAAGGAAGTAGTAAATGAATGTATACACAAGTAACGCCCCCTGCAGGCAGGTTAAGCAATTATCCACACATCAAATCTTTTACTATAATGAATTAGCAATTGTATGTACAATCTCAGGCAATTCTTCTCATTTTGCAATTAGACAAAAGAAAAATAGTTCAGGTTTTGTGGTTTATTTCCTAAAATTCTACACATTTTGTTTTAACTTGCCATTTCAATATGATATCTGCGTTTGAATTACTAACACTGGTCATAAAATAATTTGAGATCCCCTGGAGGTTAGGCGCCTGTCCTGCCTATCTTGTCGGTGTTCAGACATGGTTAATATTGATTTTAAATTAGAACAGTTTAGACCATTAATAAATATACATTTATTCATTCTGGTCTTGAGTGAACTTTGAAATATCTCTTGGTGAAACACAAGATGCTCTGTACAGGGTAGGACGGTGGATCCCCAAACAAACGTTGCTTTGTCACTTTATCTTCTTCAACATCTTCAACAAGGTCAACCTGTTGTTGTTGTTGATTCAAGAAATGCAAAAACATGCATTAAGATTCAAAAAATGCAAGAACAAGGTAAATTCTGAGATCTACTTGAACACGTTTGATTACTTGATCGCATGGCTTCATGTACTGGGAAAGCCTATTGCAATCTGCTTCGGACATTATTCAGTTTCTGTATTCATGCAACCAAATGAACATAAACAATATCTAAGGAGCAAAATAAGGGCATCTACAAAAACATCCTTTTCTCTATTTTACTTGGTTGTCTTACTAAAGCTCAGCTTTAATTTTTTCTTTTTCTCCAGGGCTTACTCGGCAGTAACAGCATAAACCCCCCACACATTGCCCTGGTATCTCCTCTTCAATGGTTTCCTTGGCAACTTTACAACCAATTTGTTTCCACTACTCTGAACGGTGGCAGAGCATATTGTGTCATTGTGCCTGTAGCTCAAAACTGTATCTTTGAGTATCCGTGTAAAAAAATAAAACCTTGAGATTATGTTCTTGTTTGTAGGTTTTGGTACATTAAGCATGTTAGTGAATGGTGTAGTTTATGCATTGAATTCCCAGTGAGGATTCTATTAAGCACACTCCTTAACGTGGGAACATCTGTCCAGTGGCAACTAAATAGCCTAGGCTATAGCAGCCTTCACCAACAAGAAACAAACCAACAGCTTCATTCTTCTACAGACTGCAGTTTTCATCATAAGAAAACAATGGGGAGCAATTCTTCCCACAGTATCCTACAGTAGAAGGTAGTAGCTACAAACTGTCAAACATGTTCAAATATAGATGACCGTTAATTAACGTTTCCGTTAAATCTTTTCTAAAATATACACTAAAACGACTGATAAGTGGACTGTTGGAAATGTATAGATGCAAGCATTAATGAGACCAAATAAGAAAATGTAATATATAACTGGATTTGACCAATCCTTGCGGATTGCGGACGTTCCAGATGTGCGCGTTAACTACGCCCAACCGCAAGGATGTGGGCACGCAACGTCTCCATTGAGGGAGAGCGGAGCAGAAGAAGAAACATGGCGACGTCGAACAATCCTCGGAAATTTAGCGAGAAAATCGCTTTACATAATCAGAAGCAGGCAGAGGAGACAGCAGCATTCGAGGAAGTGATGAAGGATTTGAGTATTACCCGAGCAGCTAGGGTAAGATCTGTTTATACACGTTTGCTGTGATTGCTATCGAGCTGTCAAATGCAGTAATATGCTGCGGGCACGTAGCTTGTCCAGGGAGGTAAACAATAACAAACAGCCCCCTACGCTTGCGAATATTCCTCGCATTAATGGCAAGCAGTCACCGTGTAATCAAATGTGCAGTTATTCTAAAAGGAAGAGATATCCCTAGCCCCTGCGTCTTCAAAAGTTACTACACCGCAAAGCCATAGACATCTAGATAATAATATATTATTATCTAGGGCGTGCACGAGTGTTTGACTGCGCGCATCAAAGTACAGCGTTGTTTTTTCTGCCCGCACTCCAAACGAGTCAGATCGATCCAAAGGTATAATAATTGAAGCATTTTAGTAAGCATTATTTTGAATAGGCTGGAAAAATCACCAAATGACATATAGCCCAGTAATCGGGGGGACCCCGGTCATACTGGGGAGACAAGTACCTACAGTAAATATGATTGACAGCGTCATCGTCATATCAAGGACGAGGACAACCCCACACAGATTATGTTGTGGATAAACCGCGTGCCGCAAGCGGTGGTGTGGCTTCTTGATTTGGGATGAGGCCACATGTTTTAATAATATGACGAAGAACATGCGAAGTCAATAGTAGCTGCTCTACAGTTCAAATTATATTTTGCTCACGCTATTGAGCGCAGTTTTCCGTAGTAATGGCAACGTGACGGTGAGAGACGCTACTTGGTAAATACACTAGCGGTAATACTAGCGTTCTAAAGTGGCTTTAGAAGCGCTTCAATTGATCCATATTTTGTTGTGTTATACACTGAATGTATAATTGATTAAATACTTGTTTTGCCATTAATCGAATACCCCATAATGACAAATGACGTTTTTAGAAATGTTTGCTAATATTTTGAAAATATATATTTTTATTTTATTTTCTGATGTGCTTATGTATCCATTTGCAGACACTACAAATTGACCTCAGGTGCATCCTGTGCCATTTGATCATCACTGAGATATGTTTCTAGAACTTGATTAGAGTACATCTGTGGCAAATTCAATTGATTGGGCATGATTTAGAAAGGCACACACCAATCTATATAAGGTCAGACAATTCACAATGCATGTCAGAGTAAGAACCAAACCATGACGTCCAAGGCACGCTCTGTAGAATTTAGCGATATTGAATTGTGTAGATCTGGGGAATGTTAAATGAAATGCTCCCAGATGCTCCCAGATGCCCCCCTTGGGAAATTGAAAAAGTTTGCCACCACCAAAACTCTTCCTAAGTATCCGGAAAAAAAGAGACCAATGACCACTAAAACAGAGCTTGACATGACAACCATCTCTGCAGCCCTAAATCAACCAGGCCTTCAGCACTAAACCAATCTGTGGCTACAGATATGACATTTGGCCTGGTGTTTGCCAAACGGCACCCTGACAGGCACTTAAAGGAGAGCAGAAAGAAAACAATTGCCTAGTCTTATGGCACCAAAATCAATCAATCAGCTGGCAAAAACAAGGTATCGCTCCTCACCAGGCCTATAACATTCATCCGGTGGAGCAGGGTGGTGGGAGCATCATGTAATGGGGATGCTTCTCAGCAACAGGGACTTGGAGACTGGTCAGGATGAACAATGCTAAATACAGAGACCTTGAAGAAAAACTGCACAGGACCTTAGACGGGGCAAATAATCATCTTTCAGCAAGACAATAACCATAAGCACACAGGAAAGACAATGCCGGGGTGGCTTCAGAACTGTGAATGTTCTTGAGTGGCCCAGCTATAGCCTGGGCTTGAACCAAACAAAATATGTGATGGGGGCTGAATACCCTCTGAAGGCACTGTGTACATATCTGTGGATTCTGATGTAAGTTTGCTACACAATTGAAAGCAACCTTTTTGTAAGGTTCCCCCCATTGACAAACTTAGACAATGGCTAATGGGGCTATAGATTCTGTCTTTCATTAATTTTCTTTACTCGTTTTGATTGAATTGTGGTCAGGGTGTTTTAGCATACTGGGGAAGGCATGTAAAGGACAATGACAATATGGTGTTCACCACTAAACACATTCGGGAGGTGTTTAGGCTCCATATATTCAGGTTTAACATGTTCCTTAGTATCCTATTGGAGGCCATTCCAAGAGCTGGGGCCATAACCACTCAAGTCTGCCTCCTCCATGTCTAGCGTTGTCTTCCAACGCATATATGTTAAAACCGGTTTAATTTATGCTCTCTGTCGGGTTTTAGTCAATAGCTATGTTGCTGTTTTCTGTATGTTGACCAGATAAACAATGTTTGTTTTTGGGTAGATCAGACAGGCGAGTGTTACAGTAATCCTGTCCGCTAGTAATAAAAGCATACATTAATCTTGTACCTTGGCTGTGTTCTTCAAGTGGTTGTAAGATTTTTTTGGTCCTATTCATTACTTTGGTATAAAATGTGGTGCAGAATCTAAAACACCTAGATTATTTTCATAATTTTTTCTAATTCCCAGTGCTTTGTATTGAGTGCCCTTGCAATAACATGTGCTGACAGATTCTCTCTCCAGGGTTTGGCTCCAGAAAATAAGTACCTTAGTATAAGATCCGTAACACAATTGAAAACGTTTTCAGTTGGGCAGAACTCCTCTGGTGGCATAGTTGTGTATTGGCCAGACCCAGTGTTGAACCTACATGTGAAACCGGTGTCTCACCTTGGCAGTTTCTAGTGTCGTTCCTCTGAATAGGGAATTATTTAACAGTGATGAACATTTATCAAATCACATATGTGGTGGAAAACTGTTATGATACCGCCATCTTTATGTGAAATGATGGTGAAACTGTGTCAGACAGGTAAGTTAATAGTTCATGCTTGTATACTATTATGTTAAAAACCTAATAACTGATAATGAGACCTGGCAAAAGACCAGTTTTTCCTCATGGTTTTGGTCAAACCTGGTCTAAATTCCAATGTGGTTGGATTTGTGAAACACTGATCCTAAAATACATGTAATCTAGCAGACAAAATAACAACATGCATTTGAAATGTATTTATGATTACTGTATATCACAAATACTCTGGTTAGATTTAAAGATTAAAGAAAAAAATATTTCCCTGCTCTGAATGAGGGGTGTGTCTTACCGGCTGTATAGGATATAATATAAACAACTTGATTTGTTTTTAAGTGAGTATAGCAGCTTCCCCAAACATCCCATGAAATAATCTCATTCAACTCAGCAGGAAACAGCCACTTGAAATCCCAGCCAATTTTTGTATTTAGAATTTTTCCAACTGAAACAGTTTAAGAACCTAACAATGTCAGCTGAATAAGTCAAGGAGTCAAATTCTTTCAGCCAAACAACTATGTTTGTTACTTTGTATTGTTTGATTTCAGGCCTTCCTCTTCTTTAAATGTCTATTATCTAACATGTTGCTGATTTTTTTCTTGTGCACAGCTTCAGTTACAGAAGACCCAATATTTACAGCTAGGACCAAACCGTGGTCAATACTATGGCGGATCATTGCCAAATGTGAATCAGATTGGAAATGGCACTGTCGACATGCCTTTTCAGGTACGTGTGTTTTAAGACGTTAGGCACGTTATGTGTGGTTGCACCCCAAGTTAAACACGTATTTGCTTTATGTTAAAAAACCCACTAGCTTGTCTTGTGTGTCGCGTGCAGACTCCGTTTCAGGGTTCGGGAGACACAAGCAGGACGACACGGCATCACGGACTAGTGGACAGAGTTTATCGGGACAGGAACCGCATCACATCCCCACACGGAAGGTCCCTCGACAAACACGGACGCCAGATATCCTTTTCTTACAATACATGCAACTCTATTGTGGAATACACTTTATCAAGTCAGTCAATACTTTGATAATAATAATATTAATAATACCGCAATTATACTGTGTCAGCAATTATAGGGCTCAATTATAGGGCTCAATTATAGGGCTCATATAGGGCTCAGCTGTCATTTTTTTCTCTTGCTTATTAAGAAATGCACTGGCCATGGTTTTGGGTTGTGCTTTAATGTGAGTGTTTTTTAATGTGTCAGTAACAACATGCATGACTGGAGTGACAGTCAGGTTGCCAAGCTAGCTATCCTAATCTGTCTGACTCTCTACCTAGAACAGCTGAACCAGTTCGTATGACAGCTAGCCAGAATACATGTTTGCGGTGAAGTTGGGTTTTTTGTGTCATGTTACCCTTTCATTTGTCTCTCATGAATTGGAACATTCTCCACTATGCGACAGTGTTGATCAGTTGTGAATGGCGTCATTGCGTGTTGCCCTTAACCAGGGGGCGCACATTGATAGCTGTCCATATGGCTCGGTGTATCTGTCTCCACCGCCTGACACCAGCTGGAGGAGGTGAGAAGATCCAACAATGATGACACGTGACACTGTTGTGGTTTTGCCTTGAGAAGTCCCCTTGAGTGCACAGGCTTTACAGATATGTCTTTCGGACGTAAGCGAAGAATGGCATGAAAATACATATCTGGGACTGGAAAGAACTGACGTTGACACTGTGTGTTCACTGTGGTTGGTGCTCAAGCTGTTGCTTTGTTTAATGGCTGGTTCCGTCTATGCCTTTTTGCCACAGGACTAACTCAGACTCTGCGTTGCATCAGAGCACATTAAACCCGCAGGACATTTTCGCAGGCGGCTCCCAGGAGCTACAGCCTAAACGAGGTGTGTTGGGGCATCAATTGCAGACCTACAGTACAAATTCTCAGGTCCCTTGGACAACAAAACCAATGCTCTACCATTTCCCAATGAGAGAAATGAATAGCCATTATCTCTGTACAGTGTTTTGTTCCCAGTTGGTTGCTTTCATAGCGTTTTGTTAGGGCAGTGTTGTATGGTGTATAAATGATTTAATATTTAGTTAGGGCTTTGCCGGCGTCCCTTTATTATACTTTGGAACACTGTGTGTTCTACATGATAAATGGACTTCCTCCATGTCTTTGAAGGCTCTAGACATTTTTCATGGGTCTAATAGAAATATGGAAGTGTGCCCCAAGGTGCCATTATACTAATGGCTGACTGAAGTGTATTCATTTAGATTTTCCTTTGAATAATCATTATTTTTACTATTTCTTGAATATGTCAACGTAACATAGTGTTTTAATAATTCGTATTCATTTGCATTTTATTTATTCAGCGGGCATTCTTATCCAGAAGGGGTTTATAGTTAGTGCTTTCATGACTTTTACTTAATATATCTCCGGTTTTATATCTCCGGTTTCTTCCTTCTCCCCCCCCCCTCATGCTCTCCAGTGCTTTTGCTTCATGTACCTGGGCCAGAAGACACTGAATCAGATATGGACAAAGATGAGCATAAACCAAACTGGGAGGTCAAAAAGGTGCCATCCGATCTGTTGTTATATCTGCCCTGCATTGTTATACTGCCTGTGTTCTAACTTTATTTATTTATTTTCCCCTTAGAATATCACGTCAAGGTCAAAAGTCCCAGGAATCAAGTGAGTAATTCAAAGGGTTCCACATATTGTAACATTTAGCCATCGTGACTTTAGTATAGCTTAGAGAATGGCCAAATGTGTCCGATTTATGGTGGGTTAGCGTTCAGGGGAAATATTCACAAAAAATTTTATCTTACCAATAAGAGGACTCCTAAACAGCACTAAAAGTCATTTGTGCAGTTTTGTGTCACATCTACAGCACCAGGTGTTCGAGCTATCGCATTAACTCAGCTTTGTTTCTATGCAGTTGAACATGATGAGGGAACCAAATGTTTCTGTCTGTTAGTGAAGTGACTGCATCCCTGACTAGCTCAACTACAATAACCACGCAAAGCTCAGTAGATACCTTATATTGAGACAAATGTATTTGTTTGTCCAGGAGTAGGCTTAATCTGTGTCTGTTAAACTGGCCAACAGTGAATTAAATGTGCTTTTTCTCATTTCTATGTTGTTTTACATCCACAGCACCTGTTTGTATACAGTCAGCATAGTGATTGTCTGTTTGTGTGTTCAAAGCATATTCCCATCTCCGGATCAGGAGTTGAACTCATCGCTGATGCCGTCGGCCCAAAACACAGGCGGTGGCTCGTTGCCTGACCTGACCAACATCCAGTTTCCCCCACCCCTGCCCACCCCTCTGGACCCGGAAGTCTCCACCCTCAGTGCCTCCAACAGCACGGGAAACCTGGCCACCAGCACCTCACACAGCTTCAGCTCCTCTGGCCAAGGTGACCGGTTCTTTTTCACAGCCTTGTCGGTGCCTAAAGTTGGGAGGCGTCTAGGAAACCAACCTGTTCTGTTGACCTATGGCGCCATGGCCTTAGCTTTCCGTCGAGTGGTGCTGTTTTGTTTTTTAAGAGAACGTTTGTTGTCCCAGCAGGCCACACCCCTTCCCAGCAGGGCCTGCAGGACAACATGGTGAGCCAGGACTCCCATCAGTCGGTCCAGCTCACCCCTAGCCTGTCGCCACCCCTCACCCTTGCCCAGGTAGCACGTACCGTACTCTGCCCTTATTGAATGGCCATTGTTTTCCTGTTTTTCCCCCCGAATAACTTTGCCGGTGCATTTGCAGTCTTGAAATGAAGTCAAATGAGCTCGCTGCGGATGGGAGCACGTGTCGGGTGACTAGAGCGGTGACGGAAAATGTGGAATCAATTCTGTGAAACGTACATTCGGGAGCTCCGTTTAAATTGTGTGTCTGTCTTGCACAGGCGGAGACCATAGACGCCATGACGCTGGAGCAGCATTTGGCCCAGTACGCGTTCTTCAGCCAGCCCTCCTCTCAGCAGCAGCCGAACACTCAAGGACAGAACAGGCTGGTCCAGCTCCCCTCCCCGCTGAGCACCTCCACCAGCCCAACACAGAACTCTGTGGACATGAACTCGGTAAGCTCACCTCTTCCAGTTCTTATCCTACACCTTGTCCTTCAAAAAAAGGTTACGGCTCAGACTAAGCCGAGTGTTCCTCCACGGTGGGACGCGTTTTGCTTTTAATTACTGTTTGGCTTTCTTTGGTTTGATCTCAAAAAGGGCTAGTTTACCTCCAAAACAGGGTGTGTTGGTTGGTTAAGTAAATTTTTCTTTGCAGTAAAAGTGTGAATCTGTGGAAACTAGATGCAAGGGTGACAGAAGTGCTTGTTGGAATGACGTGCAGGAAACAGATTGAGGTGCCCAAGGGAGACTGCATTCACTTTCTTCTTTTTCTTTTACATACCAATTAACTAGTAATCAAAGACCCTCTGAACCTACGCAACGGTGAAATTGTGGAAGGAATTTGTATAAGCTTGTAATCATGTTATCACCGTCATTGTGGATGACTGAAAGATTCTATTAACTTTATTTGGCAACCCTGTTGTTAATACGTTTATTAATCTCTGGAGAAATCTTGGGAAAAATAAGTATTTTTATAAATAAAATGTATATTAATAAACCATACCTGTAGAAATGTCCATCCACAGAAAATTTAGATTTTGTGCACAATTTACCATTTATTTGTGGATTCTAATGTGTGATTAGGGTTATTACAGTACAGTCTTGCTATTTCTCAAGTGACAACCAGATATATTTAAGATATTTATGTGCAAATGATATACAGTATGTGATTATATACAGAAAATACTGTATACAGTCAACTGAAAAGTAAGTACTCCCCCTGGAAAGTTTTGTTTTTTTATTTATTGTTATTTGGACAATAACCACATTCATTTATAAAGGTAACAACAGAATTTCCCCAGAGAAAATATACTTTGAGAAAATGACATTTTCTTGTGTGTGAAGGAATTTAGTAGTAGATTCTTCAATCAATGATTGATAGGTGCTATTTAAATATCCTTGAACCAAGCTAAGGATCTAACAAGCTTTTTGGTGAACTACATTGCGTGATGAAGGCTTCATTATTAAAGGTCATATTTTCCAACTTGATATCCCATTGAACAACACACACCATCTGTTCGTCCCTCAAAGTTATGGCCAAACAACTCTACAAACTTGGTGGCTCATTTTCAGATGGTCAGATTGAAAGCAGAAGAACCTCATTGCTGTACAGTTTTAACATAAAGTATTGAACAAACACAAAGGGTACTTGTGGAACAACCCACAGAGTGAAGCTTTCTATCAAGCTGTTTATTTTGTTAACTTGCGTTTTAGACATTGGCACCGAACCTTCTACTTTTACTTTATGGTCCAACTGGAGGTGTCTGCTGTAGCTTTACAGCATGATTTCTTTCTTCATTTTCTGCTCAGTTTATTATTGTTACCCATACTATTACCCATACAGTACATTTAGTGATATTACCCATATTATTACCCATACATTATTTATTACTGTTATTACCCATACTATTATCCATGCTGTATTGATTATTATTATTACTACCCATGCAGTATTTCTTCTTATTATTACCCATACAGTATTTATTATTATTACCCATACATTATTTATTATTACTATTACTCACACTATTACATATACAATTGTTATTATTATTACCAATACTATTGCCCATACAGTATTTATTATTATTACCCATATTATTACCCACACAGTATTTATTTTTATTATTACCCATACAGTATTTATTAGTATTACTACCCATACTATTAACCATACAGTATTTATTATTATTATTACCCATACTATTAACCATACAGTATTTATTATTATTATTACCCATACTATTACCCATAGAGTATTTATTATTATTATTCCCCATATTGTTTTGTACATTTACACCTTGGTAGTAATCTGTGGGGACAACTAATATGATACAATGTCAATGCTGAAGTTATTTGTCTTTTCCCATTGGGTGTACATGTGTAAACTCTCCTTATACTTGGTGAACAAGGAGAAGGACCATTGTATTGGGGATGTGCTGGTTCCTAAGAAAGTGGATGTCAGTACTTTTGTCGCAACTGGTGTCAAGCGGAGAGCCATACAGTAAACTCTATTTGCCTGGTTATCGTGCTAAAGAGAGAATTACCCCAAATGGCTAGGTAGCCAGATATTTGCACAGTACACACCCTCAAGGAGAAACAAAATATTTCATAACTTACATGTTATGATCACTGAAGTCCAAGAGCTTTAGAGGGACTTCATTCATTCAAACAATTATCATAACAGCCAACAAATCAATGGAATAATTAGCGAAGCTTTAGAGATACCTGCCGAGAAATGAGCCCCATCTTCTGAGTGTCTTCTCATAGCCAGGTTGACACACCTAGCACTTCTTCTCAGAAGCCGCCCAGCGAGTCTAACTGAAATGTGATCCTGTATTAGGGCTCTTTCTCCCAGCAGTACCGCAGTAGGGCTGGGTCTTCGGCCAATCAGTCTCCAACCTCTCCTGTCTCCAATCAAGGCTTCTCACCTGGAGGCTCGCCTCAAGTAAGGGCGTGTGGTCCAAACCTGCTGACTGTATACACTGTTCCTCCATCGTAGTTCTGTTTTTGCCGCTGGCTGGGGCCTTGGCGCTCCCCTTCGGCTGCTGTCGTGTCACAATCCCATCGTTGTGTCTCGCAGTGTCACTGAACACCCCCACCCCTCCCCCCCACCCCCGCTGCTTTTCTCTGTCTGTCCGTAGTGGCCTCGTTGCATAGTTGCTCAGTTCCTCAGTTCATGCAGTTCTAGGTGAATACGCTAAAATGTAGTTAACGTTCAGCCACCTGAGCTGCTTCTTGGCCTTGCTAAAGTTTTTAATTGGTAGTTTATTGTAAAAATAGTGGTGCTTCCTTTGTAACTCTATGTTTATAATGGGGACATCTGTGTTGAACTCACAACAATTGATGATTGTTCAGGGAGTTTGAGGGTCTGACACAAACTAGCTTCAAGCTACATGTTGTTTGTGCTTCTGTTGGCTATGCTCATTGATTCTTACCCCCACATAAACAATGTTGTTGTGGCTTAAATTAAAGTGTGGCTTACAGCTCACTATCCAACATGCCCTTTGCATGTTCTCATAGCAGGACCCTGATCCACTGGTTCTGAACTTAGAGATGCATGGCAAAGGATGCCCTACTTTGTCTGTAGATATATCTTCATTATATAAACATTATTGGGCGTGAGAAAGTGGACACTTTTTGGGTTGAATAAGGACATGAAATTAACAAGTTTAAGAGCATTACTGGATGATTTAATGTTTTAAAAATACTGTCTTTACTTTACTTGTCTTCAAGGGATCTCCGTCTGATTTAATTAAATGTTATTTCATTAATTGGAAGTGAATATGATTTATTAGTACCACAACATTTGAAAAGACTATATGCATCAGTATTGATTGTGGGTTGAGGATATGTAGGAAGCCTTTTTGAGTTGTATTTTGTGCATGTTGACACATTGATTGGGCAGTTAATGTGACCCTAGGAGTATAGGTAATTGCACTTTATTTGACAACGTGCCGAGTCATAATTTAAGATGAATAGATTTAAGGCGGTTACTGTGATGAGTTTGTTAATCATGGATTGAGTTGCACAGTGAATGAACTGATGTGCTGGTGAAACACGATTCCTGCTGTGTTTGTATTGAGTTCATGCTAGATTTGCCACAGGACGTGACTGTTTGTTTGCAGGAAAGCAGTGATCTCCGTGTTGCCCTGTGATCAGTGGGGAGCAAAACCAAATAGTTTGACATGAATGTCTGAAATCGATCAGTTGCAGGACTGTGGTGTGATTCCGAGGCTCTGCCCTTTTTCCTATTCTGCCATGTTTAGACGTACACCTGTGCCCTAATTATCCTGCTGTTGTTTTTTAACAGTAAGAGTTGATATGATTGCGTTCCAGCACAACTCCATCCTGGGCAGTGTATTTGCGGACTTCTATGAGCAGCAACTCACATCCAGACAGACCAGTGCTCTGTCCCAACAGGTATGTACAGGTACCCGATCAGGCAAGCTAATCAAAGGTACGGTAGTATGCGCTGACGTTTTTGCATTTTAAGAGTGTGCTGATTCTCAGCTGTTGGGAAATTGATCTCTGTATTTAAAATGATTATAATTTATCCTTTGTGACAATATTACAGTATCGAACCATGACAGACATTTGTCATTTGGTTCCTGTTTTACCTTGTCGGAATATTGACCCTTCGTACTTGTTATTAGTTGGTTGCTGGCTAACCTCACGCTACTTGGTGTGCTGTGGTTTCTGTTCCTCAGCTTGAGCAGTTCAACATGATCGACAACAACAGTTTATATGGCCAGGGCTCCACCCTCAACTACTCCCAAGCAGCCATGATGGGTTTGACAGGTAGCCATGGCAACATTCAAGACTCCCAGCAGCTAGGCTACAGTAGCCATGGCAACATCCCCAACATCATTCTCACAGGTACTGTTCTGCCACATCAGGTGTCTTGCCCCTGGTGAAATGCAGATCACGTTAATGTAAACCATGTTTCTGCAATGTTTTACACATGAGTATGCACCAGGGTCCAGGATAAGCTCTGCCGTGGTTTAACCCGTTTTGTTCTGGCGGTGACAAATAATAATTTATAGAAAATGAAAGATGTCAAAAGTAGGCCTGTAACAGGAGCTTAACCTCACCGTGCGGCACAAGGGGCCCTTTGCAGTTTGCACGGTAACCTGAATGAATGCATGATTCTGGTTAAATGAGTGCCTTTGCGCACACTGTAATCAAAAGTATAATAATGTGTATATATATATATGCTATTGTAAATAATAATAGCAGGCAAGGCGAAAAGGAACCCCTTGTTCGGCACAACCAAAGGGTGGGATTGATAAACTAACATTGTAGAAATGTCAAGCCATGTTCACATAGGTTGGCAGCATTCTAGTGGAATACACCAGTGGTGCACAGAGAGGTGTTAATAACACATCAATATCTCTGATCTGTATCAAAGATGTACCAAACTACAATACGTACCATAAAAAAATACACAGAGAAGGGTTATTAGGGTGGTGGGAGAGGTACACAATACAACACGAACAGTCATGGTCAAAAGTCAGAACCCATCCTCTTCCTTCAGGTTGCTCGCATGGTCTCTACCATTCTTCATTTCACTAGTAGTATTACAGAACCTTTAGTGTAAGAGAAAGGTCTGATATATCCAAATGGCATTGGCAAAACTGACACCCTAGACAAAATATTTTGTGGAACAGCCTTGGGCTAAAATAACTACTATCACATACTTTCTATGGCAATGGGTGAGCTTCCGGCACCTCGGTACTGGCAATTTGGCCCCCTGTTATTGAGCCAACTTGGTGCCCTGTGTCATGTGAAGCATTGAGGATGGGAGGATGGCATCTTTCATCTCTGGGAGAACTGAACCCATTTGCACGATAAACGTTAGGCCAGGCTGCCAGGTCAGAGGTGCAGGATGTTTTTGGCCACAACCGTATCATTACTTCGGTCCTTCATGTAGAGTAAACTAAATCGGAGGACACCAGTCTCCCCTCACATTGCTTTCCCCCTGTGTGTTTTAGCCACGGGAGAGTCTCCACCAAGACTATCCAAGGGCTTGTCCTGCAGCTCTCTGTCGGCCGACCTGAGCTTTGACGCAGACTCTCAGTTTCCCCTCGACGAGCTGAAGATCGACCCACTGACCCTGGACGGGCTGCACATGCTCAATGACCCTGACATGGTCCTCACCGACACCGCCACGGAGGACGCCTTTCGACTGGACCGCCTCTAGGGTGGCACGAGGGCCAGGGTGGCCGTGCGTGTCGTCCACTCTGGAGCTTGAGGGGAGCGGGCTAGTTCTGGAGCACGAGGGCCCGTGGCGGGGCTCCAGCCGTGCAGCGCGTTCATCCCACTCTCCCCTCGCCAGCCGCCTCTGTCTAACAACTATGGGAAGATGAGCTAGTAGAGAAACAAAATGGTCCAGAAATGGCCGACACGGTTCGCTTTTCTCTCTTCCACCACGGGATCCATTTATGGCCACATTGTCATATCTGGGACATATTGAGCTGATGGTCCTGTGTGTTTACTGTCTGCAGATCATGCTTAACCATGAACCTTTTTTCACATTATTTTCGCCCCCCCCGTCTGTTGGATGCTTTGGTTTTCATGAAGAGGAAATTGTGGAGGTGCTACAACGCCACATTGGTCTGGCTTCCCGCTTGAAGACATTAACTGGTTGAATTCGTGTATGCGGCTCAAACTTTTCATTTTGTCTCACCTGCCATATTAGATTAGCATTTCTTGCCTCATGAAATCCCCTGGCGGGTTTATCACAACCGCCCTCTCATCGCTCGCTAATGTTGCCAATTGCGCTTGCGTTGATGCCCTTATCCATGCTGTCGTTAAAGGAGAAATTTCCAAAGATTTCTCATGATTTACAAATCCCTCTAATTCATTGTTGACCTGTCTGCCATCTCTCTCTCTCAGGGAAAGCAAGGTAAAGCCACAGCAGGCTTTCGTCACCATGCAATGCAACTCCTCATCCCTGAAGCAGCATATATTGAACTTTGTGGAATAAACAAGAATGAACAAAAAAAAAATCAGTTCTGTCAAAGAAAATATTAAATGATGGAGCCCGATTTGAGTATTGGCAGGTACTTTTTAGGGGTTTCATAGAAGACCATCGTCATGTTTGAAACACAACAGTACAGGCGAAAAAATAATGTGTGTGGAATTGATTGTGCAGCTTTATTCATCTGTTCACAGTTTAAGGGTATTTTTTGCTATTTGCGTTATTGAGGACAGCGGAGAGGTCTATGTGATCGTGGTTTAGTACAATCCTGTGCATTTTTGTGGTTTTAGATGTTGGATTGTGAAGAGATCAGTGGTGGCAGTTCTGGTGGGTTATATATCAGTATCTGGGATGACAGGGTTGTCTGTTGGTTAAAGCATCTGCTTGTTGACCCATGAAGGTTGCTAGATCAAATCTCAGAGTTGATGACATGGTGAAAAATGGTCTGTCCTGTCCCTAAGCAAGACCGTTAACACAAAATGATCAGGTTGTAGCTAAAATCTCTAATACAGTCAAAGCTTGCATAAAAACCCAAAGAAAAGTTGTTGATTGCTCTTCAGCATTTAACCAAGAAAGAGAAAGATGCATGTCAGTAATGATAGCTCTAATGTATTATTTGTTTTAAGCCAATTGTAGCTTTGCTAGTGCACACGTTATGGATGTTTTTTTTGTCCTGGACAGATGGGACAAGACACTAGCTTGAATTATTAGTAACATTTACTTTTGCGTTAAAATCTTTTTGACACATTTCTCCCATGTTTTTTGTTGATATGACTTGACCCATATCAGCTGCCTTGGCAGTAATGTCAAAAACATGAAAAGTTTTATCCAGCGACACAAATGCATGTTGCTACAGCGTATGCAATGTGACAAGTGATTGGGCTTTTATCTTTTTGTAATTTCAACGTGAAAGAACCATCCTTTCTTTATTTTTGTTATTCCACAAAGTTCTAACGTTTCAAGGGTGAGACGTCGCAATGTATGCTTTGTTCTAGCTGGACCTCACTCTTCCTGACCTGAGACAAGAACTCAGTCCTAATAGGAGTTTGAGGGATTTATGAATTTAGATTTATTTTTATTTGCTGTTATTGTTATTTAAATTAGGCTATAGTTGTATTTAATGGTGCTCATTTCTTGCTTTAAATATGACCAGCATTTTATTTTTGGTTTCCATCTAAACTCTGTGTTACTAATTCTGTCCATTATGTCAGGGTCAACTTGTATTACTGCCAGTCAACAGTTCCATGGTTTCCTTTGTTGAACAAGAAGAAGAGCTAAATCTCTCCTTTAATTTGTGATTTGCCAGTACAACTGAAGGAAGGCCTAGATTCCAGCAAACAAAAAATCCCCTAAAACCCTGTATGTTTTTAATCACTGGCAAATCATTAAGCAGTACTATGTGGACGGTAGTTGCTGTTTTGAGGTACAAACAAGTGGAAATTGAATCTGAATTCATCACTTTAAACAGGTTCTGCATTACAGGATTACCTGACGTAGAAAGCCATCATTTTACATCCCTCCATTAAAAAATGTAGGCAATCATTCAAGACCCTTCAGCATTTAAGCACAAAAATTGATCAAACACATTATTTGCTGATGCCTAGACTCAAATTGGCACTAGTGGGAAAATATGACCATGTTAAATACTAAGGCAGTTTAGTCACTTTATATACTGTGTTCCACTGAGTTTCCCTGGTTAAAACTTTTTATGTTATTTATTTATTTTCTCATAATTTATGAGGTGGTACTGAATGTCCCTGGTCAGCCAAATTGAAAGCTCTAGTAGGTATGGCATTTCTGATCCCCTTGTAGTGGTTGTGAACATATGTTTTTGCTTCATGATAATGTATGTTTGGTTTCACTCAGTTATATGTTCTGAATCAGATTTTGCTTATGATATCTATGCAAAACAAATTTGACTGACTGAGTTATTACAGATGTAATAGAAAAACTAAGAACCTAAACTAAATTACCTTGTTGGATTGTACAGCCTTTTAATAGCTTTTTTTTTTTTTAGCAATGAAAAAAACTTTTCTGTCATGTTTTATTTGCTACATTTTCATTTAAGCTAACACACTTTACAGAAGAGAATACTAACTATATATTCTGCACGTTGGCTTTGTCAGAAACTACAAAATGCATGACAAAAGATAACCTTAGGGTTACACTACATATACACTGCTCCAAAAAATTATGGGAACACTTAAATCACACAATATATATTAAAGATCCAAATCTTTACTGTACATTGTGTAAGTTGTTGAGAACAAAGTGACGTAACAATGGTCAACGGGAAACCAAAATCACCAAACGATTGAGGGCTGGATTCAAACCGACAATCAAAGTAAACAATTGCAATCACAGGCTTTTCTGATTTGCGTGAATTTCATCACGGTAACTCATAATGGGACTTAGCACTCCTGGCAACATCTGGGCATGATCGTGACGAGACGGCGGACGGTGCCCTTGGAGGCCTCCTGTCAGACCTGGATCAGGGCATCAGTGAGCTCCTAGACAGTTTGTGGCATTGGATGCACCGATACATAACGTCCCAGAGGCTATCATTTGGATTCGGGTCTGGGGAACGTGAGGGCCAGTCGTGGGCTTCAATGCATTTGTCATCCAATAACTGTCTACAGACTCTGGCCACATGAGGCTGAGAATTGCACCAGGAGGAACCCAGGACCCACTGCACCAACATTAGGTGTGATGTTGCGTCTTAGGATTTCATATTTCATCCCGGTACCTAACAGCAGTTGGCATGTGGAGGTCTGTGTGACCCCCAGAGGATATGCCTCCCTAGACCATCACTGACCCGCCTTCAAATGAGGGTGGCATGAGGAGCTTGGACCAGTAGCCCGACACCAGTAGCCTGCTTGAGGTCATTTTGTTAGGCAGATACCAGTCATGCTGCTGGGTTGATGCCCTTCTATGGCCCTGTCCAGCTCTCCTCGTGTAACGGCCCATCTCCTGGGATCTCCTCCATGTTCTTGAGACTGTACTGGGAGACACAGCAAACCTTCTTGCGACGGCATGTATGGATGTGCCATCCTGGAGGAGCTGGACTACCTGTGCAACCTGAATGGGCTGCAGGTACTGCCTCATGCTACCAGTAGTGACAAGGGCACTAGCAAAACGCAAAACTAAAGAAGAATCAGTCAGGAAGGATAAGGAGCCACCCATTCCCTCTTTGAGGGTTGTTTTGTTGTTGCCTCTCCAGTTTTTTTGAACAGTGTATTAGAAGATTGACCCCTATATGTGACTCCCATAGATGTGTCTGAGGTTGATTGATTTTACAGCTAAAATGTGATTCTTTTATAGAACAGCACTGCTGCAACCAGAATGTATTTCATCACAACTTCATAGAGTATTATAACCATTTTGATATAAACTACAGTAATGTGTAATTTTAGTATTGGACCAAATTGTTTTGGATGACACCATGCTGAAAGTGTCAAAATGTATTTGGCATGTGATTTTCAATTTGGTTCAGTACTTTTAATGTCATATTGTATATTTGTGTAGTATATATATATATATATATATATATATATATATATATATATATGTATGTATGTATATATATATATGTATGTATGTATGTATATATATATATGTATATGTCAAATTATCTGTTTCCCCTCATTGTCATTGGAAAAGTATTTTACTAGTTTGCCCAACAGCTTTTAATTTTTTTAGTATCAAAATTAAAATATTATTGTTCCTGTTGGCTTTACCGTTTACCAGTTAGTAACAAATGTCAAGTGAGCTAGCTTTTATGTAAGTAATTAAGTAAGTAATGAACCTGCATTTTACTTTGCACTTTACTTGCAAATTTAGATCATTAAACCCTGGGACTTTCACCTCCTCACACCATCTCGACCTTGATCGACTGTTATGTGGACTGGACCTGTTTCCCCTGTATTTGGTCAAACTTGCCTTGTTGTTAAAAAAAAACTAAAATGTATTTTTAAAAAGCATATGTGTATAGTCTATATAAAAGAGGTGATTTTTACTTAATCAGCAAGTATTTTTTTGGGGCATCTGATATTGTAACAAAAATGCTTTCATTTTTTAAATGCTCCAATTTTGGAAGCTGATATATAAACTTTGTATTTTTGGATAGATTTTAGAGAGATTTCTTGCTGCCGACAGATACAGCTGATGTTGTGCTTCAAGCTACGTAGCTACAAGTACCGTAGGTGCATGGAGAGGAAAGTGGGAAATGAGGAAGCAATTGGATGTAAAACAAAGGATGTGATAAATCAGACTTATATGTGGTAAACTCTGCAATGTGTACTTAGACAGTATTTCAGTTTTTACCGCCCACACTATAATAATTTAACATGCACTATTTAACTTTTTCATTTGCTAGCTACAAAACTGTGTGCTTAAATTCACCCAGAGAAAATGCCACTAGTTATATGGTAATATCAGTTATGTAACAACGTGTAGAGATAAATATGAGGGAATCCTTTTAGCAAGAGTTTTTTTGGTTTCACTTTCGGAGATCCTTTTCATTTATGTTCTGACTTTTTATTAGTCTTTGCTATGCTTGCAAAAAGACCTTTACTGTGCGGAGAAGGCATATGGGACAGTTGAGCATAAATGATGAGTGTACATAAACAATGAGCAATCTTAGTGCTATCTTGGAGTTTGTGTTATTTGAAAGGTTTATGTAAATGTTTGTCTCATTTATGTCATTGAATCCTCTTGTCCAAGCCATTTTGCTATGTTGATAGGAAATGACCATTAACATTACCAGATACACGAGACATCATCCTGTTTTTTAAAGTAATACTTTCCTTTAATGGGTTTTGGTTCTCTCTGAGCTGGTCAGGCACACTCAACTGTATTGCTTACAGATCTGACAATCAAAATAATTTTTTTAGGTTCTGAATAACAACTTATTCCTGAATTCTTATGTTTAGCATGTGATTTCTACTTGGTTTTATGTGACTGTTACAAGGATTTGCTTGCATGTGTGCAAATGTTTCTTTTGATTATACTATGCATGAGTTTGAGATTTTTTTTTTTCTATTTTAGCTTCTTTTTGTATCCATCAAGCACAATGTCATGTAAGATTTTAGTTCATTTTGATGTTTTTTATGTGATTTTTTTTTCATGTTTGTTAGATTGTCTTTAGTTTGGATTGAAAAAATGGAAATGGCCTCACACATAAACAGAAATGCTATGGCAATCCAAAAGCTATGATTTATTAAATTACATTTATTTTATCAGCCTGCTAAGTACTTGTAGATGCAGTTCTTTGTATGCACTAGCTGTTTATATTGCTTTTTGTTATAAATGTTTTTGTGTTTTATGTGATATGATGTCAAAAGTGAAAATTGTTGTTACATGCACTGAAAATTAATGTACTGCAGTGAGTCATTGTGACTCAGTTCTTCTGTTAGTATCAGTTAACCTAACCTAAAGTTTTTCACCGATCCAATCCCTATTATGGTTAGATGTAGATGTTTTTACAATCTGTTGTTGTCTTTGGTTCAAAACATTTTCTGTGTTTGTGTAGTAAAGCTGACTGATTTGATAGATCTACTGTTACTGCCACCATTGTTTCCAACAATATTCAGGTGTCTTGACGGTTTATACTCAAACGTTTACAAAAGCAATCGTTTACAGAAAATGGAGCAAGTTCTGATGTTTTTTTAACACTCATATTGACATTTCAGTGTACATTCATTTGACTTTCATGGATAGAAAGTGATAAACCATATGAAATACTTGCAGATATCAGTTTCAGTGATGGACTGTTTTCTGTTCTTCTGTTTACTTAATGTATCTTTTAGAGTTCATACTATATTAGTCCAACAATTCAAGTGAAAAAAAGTTGCTAAACACGGTTTCTTGTCTAAATAAGGTGGTACATAAAATATATAAAATTGACACTGGCCATACGGTAAACTCTTCACTATCCCTGTGCCATTAGACAGGTGATCAGGGCCAAATATGTGTTAAATAGCCAAATATGGACATTTTAACGTATGCCAACTAGCCTGGCTGTCTGGCCTTATCGGCAATTGGCAGTATCTCTTGTGTCATGATTTATGCTGGAGCGCTGCAGTCCAGAAAAACACAGGGAAAAACACAGACTATATTGCGGCAAAAGATTGGGAACATTTATTATGAGTTTGTTTTTGCAAGATATATATACTTGTTGTACTATACTATGTATTTCCTATAATATGTATGTCTATATTTGTGTTTTTATTTTCCCATTCACAGAGAGCAAGTGTGTGTGTGTTAGCGAAGGCTATGTGCTAAGTTGCTTTCTCTCAAAAGCTACACTTTTGTATAATCAATGAGTGAGAGTGGCAATGTTACACTCATAACATGTATTATCAGAACGTTTAAGTTGTGGCAACGGGTGGACCATTAAGATAAGGAAGCCAAAGTTAGTAAATTGTCCCTTTAATTCTGATTTAAAGTTCTAAGTAATCTGTTTTTTGAAAGTGATTGTTGTTGATTACTGTCCATTATAAAAATTTGTTTTATTTTTTGAATGAGAATTACATAAACTTCAAATCGTACAGTTTTTCATCAATTGTTTACATTTTAAAAAGTGAGAATATTTATGAGAATAGTATAATCTGCTTTATCTATACAATTTGTATTTTTTGCTGCATAACTTATCGCATAAAGACTGACATGTGACTGACATATTCTGCTTGATATCTTGAGGTAACTATTTTTGCATGGTATCGACATTCAAAATAACCCCTTATGACTCAAAAAGTCTTGATGTGATATGTTTTGCTTTTAGCAATTATTTTGCTCTGATAAGGTTAGCATAACCACGTACAAACACTGCAACAAAAAACCTGCTCCAAAAGGATTAAATACAGACCTTAATATGAGACTGTAAATGTTTAATTTGTTATAGCGGCTCTAAGAGAGAAAATAAATTACACAGTTGTAAAGGGAAAAACAGTCATTGTTTGAGCATTCAACAGAGTTAGCAAACAACAAATAAAACTATACAAATCCTCTGATATGTGCATTTAATGTGGAACAGTCCAATAATGGTCCCTTCCACATACAACGGCAGCTAAATTGTAATATAATGTATTTTGTTTCTGAGTAGGACTACTCAATCGTTGCACATGCATTTGACTGCAATGTCCGGACATCACACATACTGTTCTCGCGGCAACAGGACACAGATATGCTCATGAAATATGCAAATCCTAGCATTCAGCAGCACAGCTTGGCTATTCTGTACTTTTATTGAGCTGACCCTTTAAAAATGAATGGATCCAAAATTTTTCTTTTTTTATATAAAATGGATAAAACAGACCAAAAAGTTCTAGTGGGATGTATGTGTGCTACATAACTGATGTTAAGCTTCTACTAAAATTGTACCTAACGTATTTTTCTTGTGTGAAGGCGTCTGTCTTTGTATCTTTGCATTACTATTTGTAAATGAAATGAGGATAAATAAACATCTAAATATGCATTTAAATCTGACTGACCTTACTGAATTTTGTTGGCCTGTGGTTTTACTCTTGTACAATGTCTCCATCTGGTGATCATGGAGAGATTATGTAGAAGGCAGATATGATCACACAGGTGTGTTAACATGTCGTATTCAAGTGTTGTCAGCTAAAATATAATATCGCTTGCCAAGTTGCAACAGAAAGAGACTGTATTTGTCTCCCACGTTTTTTAGGCATCATTTTGAGTTTCTCACGTGTTGGAAACAACCTTATTTACCTGGTTCCCCTTGGGCCTTAGAAAGGACATGCATTTTGCTATTTCAGCAATAGTTTAAAGAAGAGCAATACGAACAATAATTATCAAATGGGCCATTACATAATACATTGTAAAGTGTATCATACATTTTAAAATACTTGTAATGTGGGCTACATTATATTTTAGGTTTTAGAAAAGTGGGGATCTTAAATGGTTGGGAACCGCTGATCAAGAAATCACTTAACTGAAAATAAAAAAGAGTAATCTGTACCAGAGCATTATTGTTTATAAAATAAGCTATAGCACACCGCCCAGCAAGTTCTTGTAAGGCAATACGTTTGAGAAGCTGCTGTTGAGGCCTTTCCCCAGGTGTGTGTAACTAAGTGCGCGCGTCATGTTTGTATCCCATAATGCAATAGGAGCCAGTTATGCTCAACACAGCTGGTGGTGAGTTCCCAGAGAGCCGTACAGGCAGTTGAAGGCGGCTGACATCTCCGAATACATGTGACATTTACGAACATTCAGGCGTACAAGCAGCAGATAAATATGCGGCTCAAGTGTCTTGCATATCTCCCTAAAGGCCTGTGAGTGTCCACAAGTACCACAGTATTCGTTTAGGAGGATTCCTCCCCCGTTCGCCGGATCGCACCGAACAGGCAATGACAACGGCCTCGGCAACTCCGCAGCAGATGAGAGACCGGCTGCTGCAGGCCATCGATAGTCACAGCAATGTGAGTACCTAGCTACACGATGTGTGTATCTGGCCTGGTACTTTCGTTGCGTGTTACTTTCGAAACATTACAAATGTACAACTATTGAATTACAGTATAAGTAATCATACATGCTTGTGTGTTGACAATTTGCTGGCTCGCGTTTGCTAGAAAAACGCTTAGCTAGTTACTGTATAGTAGCTATGTTAGCTGACTGGGAAGCTAAAAAGCCTGCTATGCTAAAGTTACGGCTTTTGCTAGCTTGCCTAACCGAATGATTGCAGCCAATATCGTTAGCTACTTCGCTAGCTACCTTCACAGAAAACAAGGAAACATCTTTGGCTGCACACAACTCTCGGAAGTAAAAACAGGATTGTTTACAGGCTAACATATGTTGGTTAGCTGTCCAATGTGCCGATTATGTTTGCTACATTAACTACATTGTTTGTTAATAAGAACTTTGTTTGATAATACAATGATAATAAACGTGGGCAACTTGCTAAGTCAATGTATGTCAAAATCGCTTAATAGTATCAAGCTAATCATCTAGCCAATAGGCTAACGTTAACCCACTTCAAGTTGACACTTGACTTCTCTCACTACTCGCCCATCACACGTTGCGTAGCTAACTTGCTAGCTCCCATCTATCTTTTTAATAACATGTCCATTTGAATTAATGCCAATAACCATAACTAACTAGTATTAGCCTCTCAGATATTGGCATGCTAATCTGTTTATTCCTGTACTGACTTTATTTGCAATCGAACCAGACCGAATGGAGCTTCTGTCTGCCTGTTAGCTACATTCTAGTTAGCAGGCTAGCTAAACACATGACGTTGCTAACTTACAGTCAAATTGGCTAACTTTGGTTTTATTTTATATTTCTAATCTGAACATGTAATTTCAGTCAGGTAACTGAGTGGTTTACTCCCATGTATTTGCCTTCTCATTCCAACCAACAAACATGCAATGAAGTAATATCCTGGTCTCCCCACTGGTTCAGGAGGGTAGTCCGGTCACTGAGCCGCTAAAGGAAACCCAGATTAGTCCCAAATCCACTCAAGAATTGTCTTGGCTGTGTGCTTTGGGTTGTTGTGCTGACAGATAAATATTTGCCCAGTCTGATGTCCTTAGCCTTCTGGATCAGGGACTATTTTCCTTCATTAATCCTTATTTAAATCATGACTATTCATCCAATCCCTGCTTATGAGAAGCATCCCCATAGCATGAATCTCCCACCAACTTGATTCACCGTGAGGATGGTGTTAGCCAGGTATGGGAATTACCTTGTTTTTGGCAGACAGTAGCATTCAAGGCTAATCGTTTTTTTTGTCATTTTGACATTCCACATGCAGCATTTGCGTAGAAGTGATATATTTTAAAAAGTCAGTAATACAACAACAGTTTGAGAAGAAAGGGGTCTGAATACTTTCTAAAGCTATAGTCAGTGTTTCATTTTACGGTGTAGCTACTGATACCTTAAGTTACTTGTACAACAAGTTAATCTCCATAGGTATCCAACCAACATGTTTTAAAAATCTGCTAGATTGCTTGTTGGTTAGTTGGTAGCTATTTTAGCTTTCAGCTCTAAGATGCCAATTGTTACAAACCAAAGGATAACTTATAAATGGCTATGCTACTGTTAACTGGGCAAGAAATTGCTTATTGTTCTGTCAGTAATGAAATGTTTCTTGTTCTAATCTCTTTTCTGACTTGGTAAATACATATAAATAAAAAAATGTTATGCCCTATAGCAAAGAACTTAGCGTTATTTGTTACTGTTAGTTGCTCTGGATATGAGCATCTGCTGAATTGCTTTAATGTGTATACTGCAGTTGTTTGACCATCTTGTTGAACTGATTTTGTACTGTTCTCAAAGTCTTGTTTGCTCCTTTCATCAGATTCGCAATATGGTTGCAGTATTAGAAGTTATCACATATTTGGAAAAGTTCCCTATCACCAAAGAAGCACTTGAGGTAAACTACCTTGTTATTGACTGCTGGTGCTGTTCCACCACCCCTTTTTTGTATTTTTTTTTTAATGGAAAAGTTAATTAATGTTAGTAGTTAATGTTTGGGTTATCAAATGCCACAACCGTTCCAAAGCAGAGGAGACCACAGGAAAGGGCTGTATCTTTGGCAGTTCTTTTGGGAGTTAAATAAGAATGTTGGAATGTATTTAGAATTGAATGTTAAGTTTGTCATAATTGTAGTAAGTATCAAAGAATTGTCTGGGTTTTAGTAAAGTGTTTCCCTTTCCAGTGTTTTTTCGTATCCATGACCACCTTTTTTATGACCAACCTAGGAAACTCGCTTAGGGAAACTGATCAATGATGTGAGAAAAGAGACCAAGGATAAAGACCTTGCCAAGCGTGCCAAGAAGCTCCTGCGAAGTTGGCAGAAATTGATTGAGCCCGGGCAAATTGAGACCCCGTTGCGGGCGACCGCTAATGTCCCAGGCTCTGCGAATGGCAGTGCCCACCCCTGTCGGACTGACGTTCCACTCCCTGACATCTCTTTGGCGTTCAAGGGTGTCCCCGAGGCCAAGACCACGAACGACGTCCACTACGCCTGCTCCCCCAAAGCAGAAAAGCCCGGTGGTAGGAAGCGTAAAGGGGAGCAGAGGGAGAGTCCACAGATTCCGGCCAAAATCTCGAAGCTGTCCCACGAGCCAACGCACAACTCTGATCCATCACCAGCCACCAACGGGATCGCTGGAAGCCCTGAGGCCTGCCCGGAGAACCAGGCCAACCCTTCACCGGAGAGGGCTCGGACAGACCACCTGGACAATGACAAACACAGTAGAATCCCCATCAACGCCGTAAAGCCTCACCCGTGCTCCCCGGGCCTCGCCAAACTACCTAGCACTTCCTCTTTACTCAAGACCGCTGTGTTGCAGCAGCAGGCGAGGCTGGATGAGGGAGGGGGGGGACATTATCAGGCCAAGAGCCCCCGCTGCCTCTCCTCGAGTCCTCGGAGCCTGCGGAGTGTGAGGCCGGAGGCCGCGTCCAAGCGCCCGTCGACGTACGCGCCGAAAGGTGCCGTCCCGAGCCCGGCCCGGAGCCCTCGCGTGCCTTCCTCCCTGCCTTCAATGTCCCCGACCCAAGTGTCCCCCGCGGACGGGCCGGTACCCCCGGCCCATAGGACCGTAACGCACTGGCCGAGCTTGGCCCAGCCCCTACACAGCGCCGTGGCGCCGGAGCCTCTACTCCCTCCCGCCTCCCAGTCTAGCCCCCACGACTCCGAGGGCGCGGAGCTCCACCCACCCTCCACCTCCTCCTCCTCAGTGGTGGTGGTCAGGGCGGAGGCGGAGGTCGTCGCCTCGAGCTCGGATCGCAAAAAGAGGAAGAAGTACCGGTCCCGGGACTACTCTGTAAACCTGCAGGGACAGGAGGCGGAGGACAGGACAAAGCCTGTGCGTTTAAAAGAGCGCAGGTTGACGTTTGACCCCGTGACCGGGCAGATCAAGTCCAGTGTGCACAGAGAACCCGCTCAGGCGGAGGAGCCCCCGAGGCCCCCCGCGCCCCCCGAGCCCCAGCCCAGGACAGCCCCGGCCCCGGCGGGGCCCCAGCAACAGCCCCCCGCCCCCAGCCCCTTCCAACAGACCAACTGGAAAGAGCTGTCTCGAAATGAGATCATCCAGTCCTACCTGAACCTCCAGAGCAACGTGCTGACGTCGTCCGGCGTGCAGGCCCCCGGTGCCCACTTCTTCATGTCGGAGTACCTGAAGCGGGAGGAGAGCGACGTCAGGGAGGCGAGGCGCGGGGTCCACGTCCTGCAGCCGGACGGCCCGGTGACGGACGCGCTTGGCCTGAGCCGGGACGTGACGGAGGAGGACCTCCGCCGGGTCAACGTGGGGCACTGGCACGGGGTCAACGGTTGCTATGACACCAAGGGCACTTGGTACGACTGGACCGCGTGCATATCCCTGGATCCACACGGGGACGAGAGCAGGCTGAACATCCTGCCGTACGTTTGCCTGGACTAAGGAGTGCCGGTGTCTCTCTCTCCGTCGCTTGACGGAGGAAGGAGTACTCAGTTGTTGCCCACTGTGAGTCGAATCGCTAGCTCCCTTAATGCCTCCAACTCAGAGATTATCTATTGAGGGTTTCGACGATAAAGAACAGGTGCAGTTTGTCAAAGCGGTTTTAGGTTATATTTTTCAAAAAGGAAAAATAAGTTGCAGGAAAGATGTTCCCCTGTTTGCAGAGTGCTGCTACTAACAAGGAACTGCAAGCGAGGGTTCTGGTTGGAGGTTGGCTGGGGCTGACCGGGCTGGGCCAATCAGGGCTCAGGGCACGCTTGTGTGCTCAGAAGGTGTTGAAAGGGTTGATCTAGCACAGGTAAAGCCGAATGTGTCCAGGAAATGATATACTGGATCAGTTACAAGAAGCTTTATGTGACATTAAAACAAATATGAAATGTCTTATGCATCTATTTATTTTACATTTTCTGTTTTGTTTGTTTTTTTGAGAGGTTTATCAAACATATGTAAGAAAACAACAACAACCTGTGGAGCTTTTCTGTTTGCATCATATACTGTTCTGCAATGCATAAGAGGCACTGTTGTTTTGCACAATCTTATTTTGTGTTGGCCGATCTATCCAACATTCCATACTCCAGCGCCCTCATGTTCTCCCACCTCCTCTTCCCCACTCTACCCCCATTCCCCCTCCTCTCTTAACCACTCAGTACCCCCATTCCCCCTCCTGTCTTAACCACTCAGTACCCCTGCCATCATAAAGTAAATCCACGCAGGCAAACAAATTCAGCCTTTTTTTGTGTTCAGTCAAAAAAGTATTACCTTTCTTTTGCTAATTCAGTTGCTTATTTGTAAATGTAATAGTGCATTCACTTATTCCACTACAATCTTTACCCAAGCAGAAAATGTGAATGAAAATATCAATACAGTGTGTGGACAAGAAAAATGTGAGGACTAGAAAATTTGGAAATGTTTGTATGCTGGAACTATACATGTTATCATTCCTTTAGTTATCGTTTGGCCTCATTAAATTTCATTGCAGGTTTTTCATTATTGATCGGCCTTAGTGAATGTTCATACATTTCTGTGATCTTGACAGATTGTTTTCACTTTAACATGTCAAACAAACCAATGGTTGTAAAGTTCAATCTGACAACTGTGTAGAGATTAGGTTTAACTTAAATGTCACTGATAATGTTAGTTAGGTACCTTTTACTTGAATAACAGTAAAAATGCAAAATTTGTGTTAACAAGGCTTTTTTTTATGTTTTCTGTGAAATGAAATTGTCCTTGGGCATGTTATGTTGAACTTTGCAATCATTTAGGTTTTGTTTGAACATAAATAATAATTGGTCCCAATAACACGGCTTCTGTCATTTTAGAATTGACACAATCAAGGTACATCTACCAAAAAAATTACAACCCCTGCTAGTTAAAATGTTTCTACAGTGTGGATGTCACATGGCCACGTTCCCTGAGTTTTTGTAATGGTTAGATTTGTTTTGCAGATATGTTCTACTGGTTAAGACGCATGCAATATGGTAAATAGAAAGACATTGTTTCATTAGCTTTTATAATTGAAATATACACAAAACCTTAGATGGCGTTGTGGTACTATCATAAGTTCATGTTTTCCATGTTGCAGAAACCCATGTTTCAGAGGAGTCCTATCCTTTGTTTTTCTTGCCTTGCGTTGACGCTGTCCTCCACGTAACATTGTTTCAGATGGAGGGCTAGTGCATGGATGGACTTTGCCACTACATTCAACCCTACCAATGTGCCTTTGTCCATTCTGGATTTGCCTCCACATAGTGCGCCTGTCCTTGGAACTAGGTTTATATTTAAAGCGATTCCAAATTCCGTGTCCAAAGAAGCTGGAATGAATATGCACCATTTTTTCCCCCAAGCAATGGTCCTTGAACACGGATCCAGCCAGTATGGGTAAATTGCAGACAATGAGACATCACACAAACACAGCTCGCAATAAAGAAATGCTCAAGAGGAATTGAGAGGATCTGGTCAGTTTTGACTGAGACGTCTTTATTAGTTCGGTGTTTAACGTCTCTCATTTGTTTGAAAATAAAGTGATCTAAACCCTCTGCTCCCTCACTGTTCTTGTTGGTGTCTTAAGGCCAATTTCTTTTTAAATTGTTTTTAAGTTGGTGGAGGTGTGTGTTGGGGGGGGGGGGCTGTAAAGGTTGCCGAATTGCCTATTGAGCGTGCTTTTCATTTTCTCAAGTAATCCTCAAGGGGGTGCACTTTATTAGTTGTTACAGTGATGCAGAAATGTAAAATGTATTAGTGGGTTAGGTAATGACTGGCATAGCGTATATACATATGTCATCACTATATATGTATATGTGTGTGTAGATAGGTATAAATATGCTATATGTATGTTTCACTCTGCAACAACTGAAGCCACCTACCTTCTACAGTTATTTCCGGTTCTGAAAAGTGTACGCGTACATGTGAGGCTTATTGCGCGGTGGGAGAAGGTGTTGGTTTAGAGACAGTTCTTAAGACCGGTATGTAATATCATTTGACCATGGGATACCAAAATGACGTAAGCACTGATACGGGTTTCATTGAATGGAGCGCCTAGCTTCTGCCTGTCTTACAGTCCATCTCAGTGCTGAGTCACCCAAACAGAACCCGTTCTCAGTCTTCGTCCCTGAGGCTAATCTTGTCAATCAATTTCTGCTTTTTAGAAGACACCTTCACTTGTTCTTAGGATTCGTAATTGGCCCTACGTCACTTCCCTCACAAGACGTTGACAAGATTTGCGCTATTTTTTGTAATTATATTGACAACACGACACATAGCACGAAAAACACACATGGCCACTTATTTTAACTACGCGTTCCTTCCCGTTTGCGATCTACAGCACCACGCGACGCCGGTCGGTATTCGGGGCCTTGAAGTAGTCCAACCTCATCTCTGCGTTCTGTTGTGTTTAGTTGTGATTCCTATGTCAGATTCTGGGCCCCGTCGTTTCCCCACTTTTCTTGCCCTCGGGCAATAACCGAATTATAGCGTTCTGCCAGACACTAACCATGGATGACCTCACCACCACCCCTGCCGCCACAGACATGATAATGGAGTTGCTACCTGTGTTTGCGGCTGATCCAGTTTTGCTTTCCTAATGGGTCTATAGAGCTTCGATGACCAGTTTCACCAGATGGGATGCCTTAGTTTTACACCTCGGTCTCTTTGTCTGTGTTGTTGCAAAAATAAGTAACAATGCAGTATCATGATTCATGATCCTTTGGGTCATTTAGGCTAAATTCAATATATATACTTGTGTTCATGCTAGTCTTTTTGTTGCCATTTTCTTATTTGGATGAAGGTTATGAACATTCAAAAAATTCCATAAAATACCAAGACCCTTGAACGACCAGGATTCCTCAACACAAGGTGTAGATTTTGAGGACACAAACTAGAGTTTTTTTTATTGTCCAGTGCTTGGCCTAATCCGTGTCTGGCATGTCTGCGAAACCAGCCCAATTAGTTTTATTCAGGAATAACACCATTACGTCATTCATGTAGTAGCTCCATCGTAGTACTTTGGTAGTTCCTCCGACAGTTCCCGACGGTGACTTAACTTATTAATTGCCCGTCTGGAACGCGGGTGGGACCATGGGGTAGCCTACTCCCACCATTCAGGAATTTGGGACTTTCCTTCCATATAAGGACTTTTTGATATCAATCACGACGAACTAGTAAGAAAAAGAAAGGTGGAGCTTATAGCTGGATAATCGAAGCGTACAAATTCGTTCAAGCGCTTTTATTGGTCGCAACAAAAAGAAAGGAAGTATTTAGTGCACTCCGGAGTTTGTCTGGAAGAGAAAATACATAAACCGAGAAAGTAACTAATTGAAAACACACTAACTACTTTCTAATCATGTCTGGCGCATCTTTTAACAGAGGTCCTGCCTACGGGTTTTCTGCGGAAGTCAAAAGCAAGGTGAGTTTACCCGGAAAATCCTAGTTATTAAATTGCTTGACGGATTTCTACACTGAAAGAATAACCCGCTTTTACGCTTAAACTATATACTTTAACACCATTCCATATCCCATATGTATACGCGGGTTATTTTTTTTTGATGAAATCGGTCAGATACAATATAAGTTACTTGACGTCGGAACTTCAGTAACTGCGCGTATATGTATCTCCAAACTCCACGTGAAGTGGATCATTTCAACCCAGTTTAACTGTTACATACACTTAGGTTTATCGTGGAATACGCTACTGGGTGTATTGATCTAATGCCTGTGACTGAGTGTTTTGGCCTACGCAGGCTAAGATGTAATGCGAAGTGAAAGTTTAAGCGGAACTGGAAATATGTGGACTTTTTCTAATTGCTTTAATAATGGCTAAACTTGTTTATTGTTTTATACTTTTCTAACTCTGCACTGTATCTTTTTGATAGTGGTGTGCTTTTCATGACCTTGAAGGATAAAACATGTTTTGTTGGTTTAGTATGGGGGACCGCTTTAAAAGAGCATGGGCGTCGCCCGTATTGGCTATGTAAATGTCCTTGTGGCAATTTGTAATCTCTACATTCGGTTTAGGTACGTGGACACAGATTACTTTATTTAGTGTGATCTTTCATTTACCAATTTCACGGAGTTATCACCCTCGGCTGCTATCCTAAGAGGTGATATGAAAACTAGGCAGAGTGGATTTGGTCTGCGGCCTTGGTGACATTCAACTGTAGCGTGTGTACCGTGTGCACTGACTGAAATGGATTGCGTTTTCAAAACCGGTTAGGTGCCAGTCTCGAGGGCACATTGGTCGATTGGTCGTCTTGCTTCTGACATTTGAATCGGTGACGTTGTGGTCACTGGCACAGCCCTAGGACCACTGGGGATATTTGCCACTTCACACAGTGGCAGTTACACATTGTCTATTTAAAGACATCAACGTTAACTCACTATTCCAGTATTTGATCGTTCCCTCAGAAGTTTACTTTCTGGATTCAGAGCAGCATGCTTTGGTGTAGACTAATCACAGAGCACAGTAATTGAAAGGATCTGCAAAGGGGACTCTTTCAACTTGAATCGTTTTTTCCTTTACAAACTACACATTTACCCTAAATTCCTTTTGGACAGTGACATCCAGAGTTACAGGGTTAAGTGTCTGACTCGACGCATACTGGAGTTCTGTGTCTCAGACCTCAGCTATGTGTCTTACAGACCACCAGCTGGTTGACTATTGGATTCCTTGGCTGAGGCCTTAAATGGGTGAAGGGTCCTCTGCTCCAGCTTTCCTCTACTGGTCCTTCGGACACGCGTATAGTGGTCCTTGGGCTGATGTAAAGCTGTTGGTTTCCTCTGATGCCAATGAAAAATGTTCATTTGCTCTGGAATTTCCTGTCTTGGATGACGTCAGTATGCAACGTGAGAAGGTATACAAGGAGTTTTTACTCCTTGGTTATAAGCCCACAACATTACGGTTTACCCAGTTTCAAGAGCTGAAATTAGTTGTCCTTGCATGCAAACTAACAAGCTAACTGGCTCAATTCCAAGAAGGCTAAAGAAAATGTTTTTTTTTTTTTTAAATAAATGTTCATTAATTTAATTTTAACTCCTTCAGCTAACTGTCCTGGCGGTATCATTACCCATGTCCGCGGGATAGATCCTTTGACTTAAGCATACTCTAAAAATGGCATCTTTTAAATGTCTTGTGGGAAATAAAAGCGTAGCTGTTTTAATTTGGGTTAAATGAAGTGGAGGAGTATTATGAGAGGACCAGGTTTCCCAGGAAGTCAAACTGGCAGGCTTTTATTTTGCTGTATTTGAAGTTTCACTCCACTTATGCTAAGGAATTCTATTTGCCTACAATGTTTTGAAGCTATTTCTGGCACCGTCAAATATGGGATAATCTTAAAAATACATGTAACCAAAGGTTTTACGGTAGTGTTGCTTTTCAGGGTAGGATCTACAGAGCTCTTAATTTTCTACCAGTTTTCAGTGCTTAACGGGAAAAAAAATCAGGATAACCCCTAGCACCCACTTAATGCATTTTCTGCTGTGTGAAGTTGGCCTTCCTCTTTTGTGCATCCACCCATCCTGTGCTTTAAGGATTCAAAGAACTGTGGTGTTACCAGCAAAGGCTAGTGTGTTTTGAGGTTGTTTTACTCCTAAGTGCTGTTGGTATGGTTTGTTTGTAATAATCTTTCACTTCTAGATTGCAGGGAAATATGACCCTCAGAGAGAGGAGGAGCTTAGGGTCTGGATTGAGGATGTGACCGGATGTGTAATCGGGGAGGACTTTCAGAAAGGCCTGAAAAATGGTGTCGTCTTGTGCGAGTAAGTCTATGAATGGGGCCCTGGTCTACTGTCTGTAACCAGAAATCGCATTGACCGACAAAATGTGACGTTTTACGGGATGTGTGTTTAACCAATTACTTTGTCTCCGGCAGTCTAAGAACTGATATTGTCTTCCCTCTAACTAGATTGATCAACAAACTTCAACCTGGCTCTGTGAGAAAGATCAACAAGTCCACCATGAACTGGCATCAGGTGAGCTTCGTAAGGCATGTCTGTACATGAGCCCACATCTGCCGTGTCTAGTTAAGTGTCCCAAAGTTGTCTGACAGGTGGAGAACGGGTCTGTGCTATTACACTGTCTGAGCAGTGTCTTTTCAGCCAAGTCCTATTAAAGCTGGCACTTTCTCTGGGTCAGCGAGTGTATAGTTGTAAATGGGTTAGAATGTGATGGGTGAGTTTAAGTCTGCGTGAGAGATCCTTTTTTTTGTTTAAATGGCCTTGTCCTTTTTGATAACCACTTTGGTTACGACTTCCCATATTGGCCATTCTGCCTGTTACTGAGGAGTTTTTCACTCATTGTCCGTGTCTGTTTTCAGCTGGAGAACATCACCAACTTCGTAAAAGCCATCCAGACGTATGGCCTGAAGC
>JACXGK010002025.1:12222-59832 GCA_016801125.1 Novumbra hubbsi | reverse complement strand
TTCTCCCTGTCTCTCTCTCATTCTCCCTGTCACTCTCTCATTCTCCCTGTCACTCTCTCATTCTCCCTGTCACTCTCTTATTCTCCCTGTCACTCTCTCATTCTCCCTGTCACTCTCTTATTCTCCCTGTCACTCTCTTATTCTCCCTGTCACTCTCTCATTCTCCCTGTCACTCTCACTCTGTCATTCCCCATGTCACTCTCATTCTCACTGTCACTATCACTCTCTCATTCTCCCTGTCACTCTCACTCTCTCATTCTCCCTGTCACTCTCTCATTCTCCCAGTCACTCTCACTCTCTCATTCTCCCTGTCACTCTTTCATTCTACCTGTCACTCTCACTCTCTCATTCTCCCTGTCACTCTTTCATTCTACCTGTCACTCTCACTCTCTCATTCTCCCTGTCACTCTCTCATTCTCCCTGTCACTCTTTCATTCTCCCTCTCACCCTTCCTCTCTCCCTCTCTCCCCCAGCCTCTCATTCTCTTTTATCTATCTTGGAACTTACGTTAGGAAGTCTTACAGTCATTGTCGATCCCTAGTCTTCTCCATTTTCCCGCATTCCTTTCCTCCGCCACTGTCTCTGTGTCACTGATAAACTATCTCTCCCACCCTTTCTGCGTTTCTCTCAGTCCCTCCATGCCTCTCTCTGCCTCTCTTACTTTCTTCTTGGGCTTCCTCGCTCACCTCATCCTCGCTCGTTCTCTTTTCTCTCCCTGGGCTCCCTTGGATCCTCCTGTCTCTCTCGCTGCTGATCTCATTCCCACTTTGGTGGGCTGACTGCTGGACGTCTAAAGACAGAACAAGACCAGGCTCGCCTTCCAAAAAACCCCAGCAGCACTTCGGACAGACAGGAAAAAGACTTTCCAACAACAATCAGACTTCAGAATCTCAACAATCTGGCTATTGCTAAAGTGACCCAGTTTAGCCCAATTACGTGAATTGTTTGGATTTTACGAAAATGATGACAATCAATCCCAAGCTCTTTTGGATGCAGGAACGACTAGAAAGTATAATGCTTTCTTTTATTCACATCCTGTACAAAACACAATTCCATGTCATCATTAGTGAACTCAGTGACCCAGAAAGCTTTGCCAGAAAACTGTTCTCACCGAGCCACTGAGGAATTATTTCAAACACGCTCAGGGGACAACTCATTCAAAGTATTTTATGCCTGAACATTTAACATGACAACCAAAACGATAACAAATGTACTAATGAAAATAAACCTCAACCAGCTTCTTGAGCTCATAGAAAACAATATACTGGTGTTACTATTAGCAATATTTATTGACAGCAAGAACACAGTATTAACTGGGGGCTTAAGGCAAAGTACCAATAAAGCAATAAAATGTGTTTAATTATATGATTATGTTAAGAAAAAGTAAGACAAATACTGTTCACAAAGGCTGTTAGGAAATAAACTCTTTATTAAGGATCAAACAACATTGTTTTACAAATCAGTTCATGTGAAAATGTTATTTTGCTCATGAAGGAATCCTTTCTAGTACAAATACTAGACAATGTTGCCATGGCCTTTAATGAAAAACCCTTCAGTCACTTGTGCGCACAACAACCTCGCCAGGACAACTACTGTACTCTACAACTCCTGGAAAAAAACATCTTGGGAATTCACTTCCACCATCTCCAAAGCAGCCATTTCCTGTCCTGGTTGTCACTGATTGCCTTGGCCTGGCCTGACGTTGTCACTGACTTTCCAAGACTGCACAGATCACCCACCTGCCAGGTTCCCAAGGAACACACAGGCTTCCCTTTCACCTCCCTTTCAAAGAGTTGGATGGGGAGTGAAAGGAAGAGAAAACAACTACTGATGGAAATGGATGAGAGACAGATAGATAGAGAGCAAAAGAGAGTGAAAGGGAAGTTAGTGTCATCCTAACCCTTTAATTTACCTCTTAGCAGGGCAGCTGGAAAAAGAATGTCTTTCCTCCATCAATCACTGCTCAATATGATAGTAATTGCTGATGTGAGAATGTCTGTGTCCTGCAGGCGAGTAGCCTGAAGGTCAGGAGAAGGCCCTTCCGTAATAACACTTCCCCACAACCCATAATGACAGACCGACCCACGGCCCTGCCCTCTCAGGGCTTAGCACAACAGACCTTTGGATAAACTGAGGCCATGTTTGGTTCCGTGCAGCTCAGTTGGTACAGAACGGCAGTCATACAATGCCAGGGTTGTGGATTTGATTCCAGGAAAGTTAAACAAAAGAACTAAACTAACTTCAGCAAGTCTCTAAGTGAATAGCCCTGTCTGTAAATCTCAAACCGCACTTGGCGTAAGTGCACTACAATGTCATATGTTGCGGCTAAAACTGCAATGGCGACTTCTACTATGTGGCCAGCGTTAAAATCAACTTCATGACACAGTTGTGTCTTAAATAATGCAACTCACGGTCCACATATTCAAAAAATGTGTAAGATTTACTGTACTGTACTCCTCATAGAAAAGACAAGAAGACATCTGCAGTGAATTTTGTAAGTAAATGTTTCCAATACTTCCTTATACAAAATTGTTCTAGGTACTTAGATATTCACCATAGGATTGTTTTCACTGGTCCATCTATCAGTTTGCAATTACTTAGTAGTCTCGGGCAGTTGCAGAACTATCCCCCATACCCTAAACCACCCGGGATTGGCCAATACTATTCTGGTCATGTTTGGTAAAGAAAGAAGAGGGGACAAGTTGGGTTATTTTGTAAATCCTGTCTTGTAAACATTAGAGGCGGGATTACACACAGTGCATCTATAATAACTCATGAATAAAATTTGAATGTACAAAGAACATAAGAAATAATCATGTTAAATTGAACATTTCATTTAAGACGTTTTGTCCGTATATGCGTCAAGTCTTGAAATGTGACGTACACAAATGCATATAATGTCACATCACTAAGTATGCCTATCCAAGGTGTGTTGTGACTGTGCATGCTATAAGGTGGAGTTCCACTTCAGGGCCCTATGAGATTGCCTTGGTTTGTGGTGGCTGGACACATTCCTGTAAAGGGCACAATGGAGCCACTGGGGGCCCTAATTAGCCACACCATTGATCATTTTAAATGAACAACCAAATGGGAGGGTGGGGTGGGGTTTGTTTGCGGTTCAGTCTTTTCAGCCATCATCTCCACCAAACACCCTCCCCCCCCGCACATTAGTATCACCCTAACAGGGCAAAAGTGGAATGTCTCCCACTAAAATAGAGACGTTTTTAACAGACAGACAAGGAACCATGCGATTTTCCCCTTTATTCAGTAGTTTTGCTGCCAGACTGTGGCTAAGCTGGCTGGGGTTGGGGGGTTGGGGTTGGGGTTGGAAAAGATGACTCATAACATTGCTTTCCTCAATCATTATAATGCCCCTTAATAGAGACCAGCGCTGCCGTCCAGAAAAACTGAGTAGTGAAGAGCAAATTATTTTAGCTAAGACGTAAACTAATTCTGGTCTTACAGGGCACACTTCAGCACAGATGTTAAGGGGAAAACAACTGAAAGACAACAAGGAGTAAGTAACGCATGGGTAACACGTACCAAGTAAAAGTAGTTCCCCAGTCTTCACTAGTACTTGGGGTTGTTCACCAGGGGAATTATTTAAGACCTAAATGAAATAAAATGTAGGTCTTAATTAGGAACTGAGGATCTTTAAGGTCTTCGGGTGGTCTTCATGTAGTTACCGTCACTATGGAATTACAATATGAAATTCTCCACTTGACACTATGAAATCCAAATAATATTTGACATGTTATTGTTTTATAGAGTACCATTTCTAATGAGCCCCATTGTGGTATCCTTGGAAATATCTGGCCCCTATAAATTTGTCCCTTTCAGATCCATTGCATGAAGAAAGCCAATAAGAATCTCTGTGATTGGTCAATGAAAAACGTTGTTTGCTACACAGAACAGTGTTTCACCGTGTTATACAATACCTTACAACACATAGTTGTGATCACATACAGCCGTCTGAGGGTCAAAGTTCTGAACTTAAATGCTATGTTATCGCCCATGTCATTTCGCCATAGCACAGAAATCTCACCTCAGCCGTTATGTGAGTGTCAGTCTTGGCTGTTGATCAAGCATTGGATGAAGCTGGTTGGTGGCTAGGGGTCATAAACTACTCTGTGAACTACTCCACTGACCACCCCATTGAGTTCCACACCATAATGGCGGCATTCACATTCTGAACTGGTGCATGAGATCACAGGGTCACTGCATCTCTCCTCAGATTCCTTCCCACGCACCACGGCGATACACACACACACACACATACAAACACACACAAAACAAGCCTTTTCACACCACAGAACCACCACTTATCTGACTGAGAGAAGCAGACCTTAAAACTTTCCCATACAACGGGCTTAAATGCATTTGGCCATTGCAAAGCTGGACAAGATAGCATTTCTGATCTCCTTTTGAAGAAAAAAGCAGTGACTAATTATGGCTAATAATGATGGAGTCTGAGGAATTTGCAAACTCAACTTTGGATTTCAAAATGTATAAACTCAATGTTGGGTTTCACCTTTAACATAACGAGGTGCCGCAATCCTTGACATCTAGGCGTAATTATCAAAATCAATCATTTCGGGTAAGCTAAGAAGTCTCCTCCCTTTGATCTCATGAGGTACAACAAAGCAGAGCTGTTGAAGAAAAAACGCTTAAAGAAAACAAAGGAAAGTTACCCATCTCGAGCAACAGCAAAATAAACTAGAGACGGTATAGCATCCGTAGTAAATAAAAAAACAATGTCAAGCAAACAGTAGACACTCATTTTGAAAGATCATGGTATGAATGTATTACTTCATGGCAAATTCCAAAAGTCTGACGCTAAAGCAGTGATTCACCACATTACAGCCCGAACAGAACCACTCCAGAGGTTTCCATGGTACCACCAGGTTAGGAGGCCATGACCCTATAAAAGGCTTGATCACAAACTTGCAGCACCAGTTACAGCTTGCTGAGCAGCAATGTTGCCTCATTCATCCATGTAATTCAAGAAACACGCACAACATCAGTGGGAACGTGATCAAAAAGTGCGTCAACTCTATAATGGAAGCTCTCCTTTACAACGAACGGTTCCCATTGAGGATCCAGAGGAAACATGAGAACCGAGAGTGGAGGGATAAAAAACAGCTGGGTTCTAGATGTGTTGACATTTGACCCCCATAGTAAAGTCCACCTTTAACCAAAAACAACCATTTAATGTCTCAGACTGCTTCGCTTGGGTCCAAACGTAGCGGCCATAAATATCACACCGTTTCTCTAGTCTAGCACCAAAATGGGGGACTGCTATTTTCCAAACCAAAACCGTAAACTCTGAAATCAGTGATGTACTTACGTTGTATTTTTCTTTGAGGAAAATGAAAAGGTATTTTATTTCACAGCGCCTTGTTCCATCACGAGTGGGAAGAAAAACATCTGGAAGGAATTTTTATCCCTCTTTTTTTAGGTTCAGCAGACGCCACAATGGAGCTTATCGGATCCAGATGGTGAACAAGCACGTAGTGGAACAACAACTCCTTCTTTCTCATTCTCCTCAATCCTTTTTGAAAGGAGAAATTGATTGAAAAACTTTTTGGGGGGAGAAAAAACCATGAATCTTAAAATTACAAAGACCCCATTACCCATTTTCAATTGTGGTCAATGTTTGCATTTGAGATGTTTTTGGCATTGGCCCCCGATCCACCCACGTTTCCAGGTATTTTTAAAGAATGTTATTCCAAGTTTTTTGATGAATAAAACAGTTTTAAAACATTTCCGTACCAGACCTAGAGGATGGTTTCCTTTTGATACAGACTATTCAAAAAACAGTTAAATTACCATGAGAAACCATGTGACAATTTTTTATAGCGTCCACTTGGTGAAAACAGTGAACTTCTATTCAACGTCTTAACTTCCACACTACAAAACGTTTGTGCAAAGCTAGGACCTCTGAAAAGCTACAAGGCTAGAATCAACAATAATGACAATGCGATCGTATGAATAAACAGCCCTGATAAAACTCTTGTTCATTAAGGATAATCGTCAATTCAACAAAAAGATCTGCAGTGTGGTAAAATATATCAATATAAAAAAATAAATAAAAAAAATTCATCAATGCAAGTTTGGATTTGGTCAACTAAGTTAGTGAATTAAAAAAAAAGAAATTCCAAATGAACTATTTTAATATACATTTATGATAAATACATCAATAACTCCAAAAATAAGTGTAAACAAATATTTATTGATTTCTTTATATTTATTTTGCTTTGTAATTTGAAAGATATAATTTAAAATTGTCTCTGCACCAAAGTCGTTATAGAGAATGGTTATTCCAAAGTAAAGCAAAACATTCCAGTCCTTTAGATGTCTGGAAATCATGTCATGCAAGTTTGACAAAGTACCCAAAATGCACCTCTCTTTCTCTCTCTGTCCCTCCAGTCCTGTGTAGCCAGTAACTCACTAGGCAAGGAGTAAGGAACACAAATCATAAACATCATAGCACTAGGCAATGGATGAAAGATGATCTTACTTCGGAGGGTGAACCTTATGTTTCGGGAATACTAACCACATTTTGGTAAAACTAGGAGTAGCAGAAATTCAACTCCTGATCCTAAAGCAGACATTCCTTTCCTCAGGCTATGAAACCGTAAACCTGGCACTGTAGGTCACCTGAAGGTCATGATCTTTGAACTTTATCCTCTGACCCCTGGTCTCTGACTGGCTCATCACACTCAGGACACTCGTCTTACCCGTCTTTCACTCTTCTTATGTTGGTCAAGAGAACATGGTGGGTCATAAATAAAAGGGCTATAAACATGGAACTGGACAGAGGTCAGGCTTGACTTAAGCATTTTTGAGTTGAAAGACTCATTAAATGTGTGCAGTTGAAACCATATTATTATTTAAACATAGGTTTTGATGGCGAGACAGCTGCTTTGAATTATTGAACAAAAATCCATTGTATTGTAGGTAAGAGAGCCAAGCATGTCATTGTGTTGGTGAAAAACTATTGTTTGTCAACAATTGTGTTAAATTGTTCATTTAAATAGTATATATAAAACTTGTATGCAACGTTAAGGACTCAAATGAAAACACATTAAAATGTGGTGGTGAATTTTGAATTCTCGGGGCTTGGCTTTGATTACTGGAAAGTTGTGACTAATTAAATAAAATAAAAAACATACATTATATATTAGGTAATCATTGATTAATATCTTAATTCCTCTAATCTATATAATAGAAAAAACTATGAAAAAGCAGTTCCACTGTGTAAATGAAGTCCAATATGGTGTGTTTGCCAACTCCTTGGGTCATTTCTTGGCAAGACACAACAAACATATCTGGGAAAAGGAAATGGTTCAGGATGGAAGTATCTAGAAATAATCAATATATGTGCTTCTTAGTACTTTCTCAGCCTTGGAACTTTTACTGCTGTAGCCCCGGGTAAAACTTACATCAATAATTTTAATTGCCAGATAATTATACAGTTTGTCAGCTCTGATAGAACACTGCATTCACAAGAGAATGAAAGCTAATTCTCAGTTTGAGCTATCTCATGCATCCTATCGTGCTGTTCAGGTAATCTGGTGGTAAATGTTAATCTCTTTCAAATATAAAGAATATAACCAACATATTCATTATTCGTTTATTCATAGATGGCTTAGGTTGAGTCCTTTTAGCAATGCAAAATTATTTCGCTAGTCAATACAAAGAATATCGCAATCATACGCATGTATCCTAGTTTCAGGAAAGTGTTGAAGCATCACAGATGATCACACTTAACAGGTTTCTGGTTGCTTTCTGATGTCTTTAAGAGTTGATTAAAGCCAGCGGCCTCACAGTGCGTTGTTCCACTCCCTGCTATCCACGTCATCGGACCGGAGCGATGCTGACATGACTTAGATCTAGTATTGAGTCTGTCAATTACACACTATATGAAGAATGGCGAGACCCCACCCACTGGATTTATTTGACAGTTAACAACCAGGTTGCAATGAGGTCCAAAGAAACTGTCCAGTGCTTTTACAGTATGATCCCAACCCCTCATGTCAACCACAGTGTCATAATCCATAATCGAAATCATTATTGAAGAGGCAATTGTTTCAATTGTTGCGCAATCATTTCACTTGCCTGTGCAGGTCCATACGACTTAGGGTGACAGGAAATCAAATTGAGTTATCAAATATCTGTCAAAGGGAATTTCATTGAAGCTCCCCAGATCACCAGTTTCATGGTTACTTTTATCTGTCTTGTCTGTTGAGGTATGTGGGGAGAAAAGACCTGGCCATCTGTTAATGCCTGCATGACTGACAGAGAATCTGACTTACTGAGGGCTCCACAGTAGCCACCACGCTAGTTAAGGCCACCTACCATGCCAGGCAGGCCAGTGAGCTAATGATACATATACCCCCACCCTTCTTCTGCTCCTGTCTATAATCCAAACCTCCACCCTTCTTCTGCTCTTGTCTATAATCCAAACCTCCACCCATCTTCTGCTCCTGTCTATAATCCAAACCTCCACCCATCTTCTGCTCCTGTCTCTAATGCAAACCCCCACGCCTCTTCTGCTGCTAACAACACTGCCAATCTTTGCAAACAAGCCATAGTGTTAATCCCAAAAGGTAACCAGACACACTTTAAAAATGCTTAGGATATAGTTGATAAGTACATTTTCTCATCACAGGATGCTCTAAGTTCTGAAAACTAGAGTTAATTGGTAAACCCAGACAAATGTTAATGTCATACTTGAATATATTGAACGTTCACAGACATATTACACATACATTTTATGGAACGCAAATAGGTGTCCGTGCTCATCTTTCAAATCAATAAGATGCCAGAGGTTGGCTCCGCCCCAGCCACTTCAGATGACAGCCAGTCACGCCCACTAGAGAATGCAGCGCTGCATTCTGCTTCTCATTAAAAAAAAAAACTTCTTTGAACTTTAGAGTAAACTCTCTCATATGGGATTTGGAACACAGTGCACTCATGGATATGCTTGTCATCAAGCCTAAAATGCAAACCAATGCCCGAAAGCTTACTGAATACAAAAGTTCAAAGCCAAAAGAAAAAAAATATATATGTATGTATATATTTTATGCTACAAAAAATCCACATTGTAGGATCAGTAAAGGACATAGTCTGCAATCGTTTAAGAGGGGAAGAGAAATATCTTATGGTTTACCTATAGTCTATTAAAGATGACATGTTTATCAACATATGGAATACAATCTAGCATTAACCATATATTTAACGCAGTCCCCTTAGCCTACACTGCAAAGTAGCCTACGTGTGTCCAATCAATCAAACCTTAAAAACACCAACAACGTAAGCGAAATGATGTGCATCGGTGGTAGCACTATAGATGGCGCAGGAGGACCCCAGTGCAAATCCATAGCTGGAGGTTGCGAAGTTTAAGAAGGTAATCTTTTGGCTCAAGTTCATGGGGATCTTAGCAAATCGGCTGACAAAAGACAGCAATGCAGGACAAAGTAATCTTGAGCAATTCGTTCATAGCCTTGACCGGGCCCCCGGTAATTTCAGTTTAGCACACGAATATGGAAGTGGGCTACATTCACATTCCAGAAACAATGCAACGAAACACCGTGCAGGGATGTGGAGTTAATGTTGCCTTGGGGAACACCGTTGTAAGACAGCGAGTTGTTGCATATGAGAGCATAAAACAAAAGACCAACCAAAAAACTGCGCATCAGCAATTGCCTGCAAGAATATTCACCAGGCTCCGTTTCCAAAAGTTACATATCTTACCTGAACTGGCTTGCGATGTGACAAAAAGTAGAAGAATCGCTAAAATGATTTGCGCGTCCTTTATCCTCCGTTTTACTTTCCATCTTATATGGGTATCCATGGTCGCCAGTGACGTCCACGGCAAAAGCTTAATTTAATTTTCGAGATCAACTTAAATAAAATACAAGTGACAACTTCTGATTAGGAGAACTAGTAGCCAAAGGTCCCAGAGAAAGAGAAAGGGGGAAATTGCGTTATTTTCTCAAGCAGCCATAAGTTTTTGAGTGTGGAGTCCTCCAGCTAGGGTGACGGATGGGGCACCCTCTTTCGTGAACTCGTCCTCTCCACTTTTCTTCGGTCCTCTGAATAGGCTACCCTGCGCTACTGAGCCTCCGACCAGAAGTGTTGCCCCCTCTCAATCGTCACAAGAGCCCTTGGAACTAAAGAGGAAAAAAGGTTTCCCCGGAGGCTGTCAGTCAGTTTGTGGACAGGACAGGAAAACAAATCAGAGGGCTCGACAAATAGACGGCCCTTTCAATTGGCTGTGAAATAGAGGAAAAGTTTAGTGAAAGTTTTCCGCCCACTGTCATTGCGATGAAGTTACAGGCGCCCTATGGCTGTTGGGTTCTCCTTTTTTTTACAAGGAACATCCACTTGGAAACTTTGAAGAAGGGGCGTTAAAGCGGGAGATACAAACACATTTTGGACAAGAACATATACGGAAAGTTTATATAATATCCAATATGTGCCATTATTTTCCGTCCAGATAAGAAATTCTAGTACTTTTAATATTAATATAAGAATTGTACTTTTAGACAAACTCCTGATTAATATAGTGAACCCAGTACAGTATGCTACTGCCAATGCTGGAGAGCATTGAAGAGTTACTCAAGAGAGATATTAACAGTCTATTATAAGACTGATTCTCGCTGCCTGGGTTGGCCCCTGACACCTTGGCAACTGGTGAGCTCTGGCCTGGAGGGGTGCTGATCTTTTGACTCTAGCATAGATCTTCAGACATGCCCGTGGAAGAGGCCTCATATATTTAGAAACGCATTAACATCTATTTCCGGAAAACATTGATTGTAATTGTGTCTATTAGGATGATCATGTGACAAAATGTACACAAATGTACACAATATGTACACATGTTCAAGTTAAACCCATGACATTTAGCAAAACCACAACACTTCAATTTCTAGTGAAATCGTCTGAGTTGTGTGTTGTGTACACTTGTAGAGAATGCTTGGAATGTGCTGTCCTTTTGTCCAAGGGTCCTTATGGCATTTGTGTGTGTGTGTGTGGTGTGTGAATGTTGGGCCAGTAAAAGCTGCTAACAAAGGTTTTTAACATTGCAAACTGACCGCGTGGAGAAGAGTGCCATCCAGGCATGTGGGAGGATGACGTTGAAACAAATCTTCATAAAAAAAGGAGGTTAAGGAACAGTGGCTCACAGCAGCTTTGAGATTGGTTAGAGTTAGGTGAGATTGGTTAGGGTTAGATGAGATTGTTTAGGCTTAGGTGAGATTGGTTAGGGTTAGGTGAGATTGGTTAGGGTTAGGTGAGATTGTTTAGGGTTAGGTGAGATTGGTTAGGGTTAGGTGAGATTGGTTAGGGTTAGGTGAGATTGTTTAGGGTTAGGTGAGATTTGTTAGGGTTAGGTGAGATTGGTTAGGGTTAGGGTAGATGGGTTAGGGTTAGATTGCACAAATGGCAACGTGCTGAACTGTAGAAACATGAAGTGGATATCCTTACATCCAGGATCAAGGGCTTTCAGTTTTTTTGTTGAGCTTTTGATCAACCAACCTTCATCAAAGCATACAAACTAAACTGCTCAAAAAAAGGAAGGGAACAGATAACCATCATAGTATTATCATTTAAACTTCAGGGACATCAATCTGTACTGTCACATGTTTTGGTGCGAATGAAAACAGGTGCACTGGAAAGGCAACAGCAAGAAACCCCCCAAACGGGAATGTTTTTGCAGGTGGTGGCCACTGACAATTGTTCTCTCCTTATCCCTCCTGACTGATTCTTCTATAGTTTGGTGTTTCGCTAGTGTCCTTGTCGTTACTGGTATCATGAGCTGGTGCCGGCAGACCAATCAGGTTGCACTGTCCAGCTCCTCCAGGATGGCACATCCATAAGTGCAGTGGCAAGAAGGTTTGCTGTGTCTCCCAGTACGGTCTCAACAGCAGGGAGGAGATAACGGGCCGGGCCTTTACACGAGCGGAGCTGGACAGGGTTGTTTAAGGGCATCAACCCAGCAGCAGAGGGACCTGTGCTCACAGCCCAGCACCATGCAGCTCAATTGGCATTCACCAGAGAACCTTTGAATTGGCAGGTCCGCCATTGGCATCCTGTTCTCTTCACAGATGAGAGTAGGTTCACACTGAGCACATGTGACAGAGTCTGGGGAACGTTATGCACGACCGGTTTGGCGGTGGGTATGTGGGTATGGAATGGGGACGTGCTACAGTTTCTAGCTAGTTTATTCTACATTGAGCATCAAAACATAAACTCTCCACTGTTGATTGTTTTCCAGTGAAGGGTAGAGTGATATATTATCAAGAACTTTCCTTAAAATCAATGCAGTGATTGACCTCGAGTTTCATTTTATTCACTGTCAGAGGAAGTTTAAAGATTTGAAGAAAGGGAAACTAAAGAAGGACTAGAGAAGGCGAGGTGATAGAGCAAAGAAATATGGTGATGCGATGAAGCCCCTAAGTACCATAACATGATGAACATGATGAAGAGAGAAATAGCAGGTATTAATAAGGAACATATATTTACAAATATTGCTGAGATATAATTCAATAATAAGTTGTAGACTTCTGTTATGCATGCAAAACAATATATATTTCTTGCATTTGCTTTCATTTACATTTTCTCAATACTCATTGTTGCATAAAATGGGGGTGATGAAACTTTGAAAGTGTGGTTATTTGCAGTTGGAAATAAAATCTGACAGTCTGTAAAATTTTCACGAAGGTAAGTTGGTACAATAAAACCATCGTACAATAAAACCACAAACATCCTCAGATTCCGAAGAGAACCGAGTCTCCAGTTTGGAGCTGCAACTTTTAGGTCCTAGCATTCATTTCTCTCCAGCTGCTGGTTACTCTGAACAAATTTGTGTAGCTCCAGTTGCAATGACCACTTCTTCACCTCTGGGAAAGTTCCTTTTAGGGTATGTTAAGGAATTTACTAATTCACAGTATAACAAATAATAAGAAATGTTTGTGACCTATTTTTATCTGAAACCTTTAATGCTGATAAACCACTGTAAATGGTGCATTCAGTGTAATGCAATACAAGAATGCCTTATATTGGTGGATTTATAAATCAGATTGACCAAGAGAAGTGAAGATGAAGATTCTTCCACAAATACACTGCTATTTTCAGTGTTTATCAGAATGACATAATGTCTTGCCAACTTGTGTGCGAGTCCGTAGACGTTAATTTGTTTTAGGGAGTGGTAGAGTATTAATGTAATAAAATTGATCTGTTAAAAAATTCCTGTTAGAAAATCTACATACTTAGAGATTATCTGAACAAAGCAAGTTGGACCACAGTCATCTCAATCCTTGTCACAGCACCCCATCCTGAGGATCCTAAACTGATTGAGTACAGTCCTTGGTGAATGGATAGGATGTCTGAAATTAAATGGCATTTTTGTTTTGTATTCGCCATGATCTACAAATCCTAGCTGTGAAATTCTGGCATCCTGTTAAAACACATGTTCATTTTGCTCAAACTCCTCTTCAGTTTATTAGGAAATAGATATACAAACAGGATGTCTGAGAACTACACTGGATACCATAAGAGAAAATCCCCCAAAGTGTTATATACTTCAATGAATGCGCCCCATATGCACATGGAACAAGACCTTTCAACAGCGCAAAGAAATGTTCTGAGATTTTCAGTTTCAAATTGTTCACATCCCAGATTTCAAAACCGTTTCAAAATGAATTTCTTTTCATAACCCAATAAGGCCATTATGGTACACATTTCTTAATGCAGAGTTTCCTTTATGTACTTGAAGAGTACATGAGATATTGGTAAAGTATATTTTCTTGCTGGTGCGATTGCTGATAACAGCTTAATGTTCTGCACATTATGTTAAACATGTTTCAATTTCAATATCAACATAGACATATTCATTTACAACTAAATTATGAAACAATTACAATACACTGCCTTGTTTCTGATTACAATTTAAAATATACAATACAATATTGTTGTTTAAGCAATAGTTCACTAAAAAGACATTCACTATATTGCATTAAACACAAAATTTTACTGAATGAGAAGACTGATATATTCCTTGGCTTCTAACACCCTAAGTCAGGGTTACCCAACTCTGGGTTTTCTGTTGTACCTCATTATCTGCACCCACTTGCTGTGCCAGGTTAAACTAACACCTCGGTTAGAGGGTTGGAATAAAAACATAGGAGTAGATAAAGCTATGAGGTCCTGAGTGGAGTTTTCAGGGCCCTATGTCAATAAAGGTCTTGTTAGAAATCAGTACAATTCAATTTTTTTACCTACTGGTCAATGACCGTATATATATTCATTTAATTGATATAACAGATATATAAGTTATATATACACATTTGTCATTTATTTTGCTGTTTTTAAGCGACTGGGATGGACAACTGGCTCAAATGGCAGGAACGGAATTAACCTCTGTTAGCTAAACCTTTTTAAATTCAATAATAAACAATATATAGCTAAAACCTGCTACCCGGACCTGTAATCCACTTTAGTCTCTCATAATGTATTATTATTAAGGCCAAAAACATATCTCTGACTTGGAATTGTATGGAAATAAAAATAAAATTATAAAAATACCAGATCTCAAACTGTTTCACTAGAATCACCTGTTATAAGCCACATTATGTTCACACCCGAAAGACTTGTCACAATCCTCCCCCAACTAGTCAGCATAAAAATAACACAACAGGGAGGAGACTAGCATTCATGGGCCATATCTATCTACACCACACTAACCCCAGGATTTCTTATTTTGTCTAAGGGTTTCAGTCCTGCCCTGAAAATGTTTGTGAACCCAGCTTCGGATTATTGATTTCCAGGCATGGTATAGATATTTCCACATGGAAAAGAGAGGGCCTGTCCAACCTTGGACACCAGTCTTTGACGTGCTGTCCCTGCTTCTGACGGAAGTGAACTCTTACCAAAGACTTTGAGGAAACAGTTGAGGGAATGGGGAAGGACAGCTTGGCAAGAAAGGGAAACTGTGGGAGTTAACATTTTACACAACAGCTTTAATTGAACCAGTTTCAAACAGTAAAAAAACACAATTGTTCAATAAGAAACCAGTCCTTATGCATAATAGTTTGTTGGCATTTGCTAGAATGGACCAATCAGGAAGAGGTGTTCAGAGGTATGGTGGTAATGCAGCTCAAAGAGGAATTGAAAGAGCCCATGTTTGAGATTAAATTTGAGCCCCAAGTTTTAACAGTGTTGTCAGTCAAGGCCTTTGCATGAAAGAAGCTGGGCAGCAGGTCCAGCCCAATGGCAGTAAATCAACTGTGTCGTCAGTCGTAAGAATATTCAAGAATGACAATACAAAGTCATACCACACTGTGGTATTCAGACAATATTTTACTCGCATACGCTGTTTTTGAATTTTAGGTTTTTCATCCTGACAGAGCTGTACAATGAGACCAGTGGGGCCAGGTGAGTGAGGGAGACTCATTCATGTGGCACCAATGGATGAAAAAACAGGCTGGTAGTTGTGTGAGTAAAATATGATCTGGACAAGTCATTGTCATTTCCATCAATGCCAATATAAAACATTTACATGTTTGTTGAAAATATTTTCCTGTAACTTCACAGAAATATATGATACGATTTGTACCAGGAGTGCTGACATGCATTAGCTGCATTTTTAAACTGGTAAACATTTAATAAGTAGCACTCTCAAAGCTGAAAGTCCTCTGTGTTCTCAAGATGTTTAAGCTTGTTTTTAAATGCTACTTTAAGGACTTTTCGGTGACTTTTAGTGTGTCTGTTTTCATCTGTTTTATGAAGTATTTTTGGAAAACGTATTCTTGAGCATGTGTTAACAGTTTATTTAAGAGGTTTGATTGTAAAAATCATGGTAAAATCTTAGTGCAGTCACGTTATTAAAGGTAAAACTAAAATTGGTAATGTATTTCTGTAAACGTATTGTTTTTTAACTTGATTTGAATTAGGATATTTTACATTCCCTTTAGGTTATTTGTTTGGCAGCCACAGCTGTCAGTCATTTGACTTTTTTGCAGTGTGGGCTCTAGAGCAAGACTACATTTTTATGAGAAGTTGGATGTTTTGTATATTTACTCTAAAATAAAATGTCCGTATTGAGGGGAGGAAGACATGCATGTTTCTATTAAAACATGAGTGTGTTGTTTGTGCGAGTGGTTTTGTGTGTATAGCAAAGTATGTTTACTTCTTGGTTGAGTTCAGTAACTGGGACTTCTCTGGCAAAGCCTGAATTCAGAATACAGATGTGACACGTGCACGGACATTTTTCTCTCCCTCTTTCACTCAACTCTCTCTCCTTACAAAAAATCCCCGTCCCAGACTACATTAAGTCTCAACTGCAAATGCGCATTTCCTGAAAGTGCACTACATCTTATCAAAACTGCTAACACACATCACAAAACACTCATCCTTAAACATTTTGCACAAAGGCTTTATTGATTGCTTGAACATTCCTGTCGAAGCAGATAAAACTCAACCCTGAAAACACTCTTGGCCAGAATGACAAATATAATTAGCAAAATGCCCTAAGAAACTTAAAACATCAATAACATATTACACTAAATATTCTACTTAAATTAAAAACAAATTCTTGTTTGCTCATGTGAAGTTATTTCAATCAATCGTTCTTGAGTCATTGAAATTGTCACGGCGCCTCCTGATGCCGGGCCCTCTCCTGATCACGTCACACCCCGGCGTTCGACGTCACCGGCCATTTAGGTGCCATCGTACTCGTATGTCCTGTTTTCCCATGTCCTGTGAACACACCCTTCCTGATTACCCGCCAGCTGCATCTAATGTAGTTGGCTACTTAAACCCCTGTGTGTCGTGTCTCTGTGTCCGTGATTGTTTCCTGTGTATACGGTCGTAGTCCGTTGTACTACACCCTGGTACATTATAGACTGAATAAAGAGCCTTTTTGAGCCAACCGCCTGCACATTGGTCCGCTTCCTGAAACACCTCTGACAGAAATGTCAAAGTTGAAATGCTTTGTCTTGAAGATCTTATTCTTGAATGTATTTCTTTAAACTATAAGGATGTTTTTGACAACCATGTTCACAACAGCTTGTTTTTGGGATCCTGTCACAAAAAGAAGACCAATTGTAATTCATAGATAATAAATATGACGTCTCAAGTTCCTCAAAAGCTCTGGATGGTCCAGCAGGTGCTAATGTATATTGATTCAGAGATTCAGAGTAAAGAAAACAGTCAGCACCATAGTCAGATAAGTTTACAGTCAGTCACCTATTTTAATTCCTCAAGTCCGGACAGTTGATGCAATGAAGTGGCCCAGGTTTACCTTCATGCTCATCCCATCACCCCGGCGTCATGCTATCATCAAGAACATGGTAGTGTCACAAATCTGACTAGAGATCATGTTTTGTCTACCTTGTTGACCATTTTTCATTCTCCGTTCTCTCCATCTAATGTTATACGTTGTGGGGAAACACTGATGAGGTTGCCTATAGCTCTTTTAAAGGCCATGGCCCACATCCTGAATGCTTTTAAATAATTATGCTTGTTAGTGTTCGCGCTTTGACAACTAGTGTTTTCTACATGACACCACGGTGATCGTTGTGCTTTTCAAAGAGAGTTGTGAGTAGGGTTTTGATAAATATTGCCTGTGAGTTATGGAACATGGGCCTGGTCTAAAACTGAGCAAAAAGTTTTTTTGTATTTTTCAATTTTTGAGGACAATCAAACTGACTCTAGATTCTTTGCAGAAGTTTATGTTCTCTAAACAAAATTGTTCCAACCCTGGTTCTATACATCTTAACATTATAGACTATAAGTTGAAAAACAGTAGTGTATACACTTTGTCATTGCAATTGTTGTAAAAATATTAACCAAAGCAGCTCTATGGACATAAAGTGAACATGCAAGCACATGTTGATGCTAATGAGACTGTGTTAAAGCTTGTTCAGCACGTGACTCCATTGCATTACCACATATTTTCCACCACTGTATGTGTCACTATTTCCATGTCTGACGACAAAGACGCATATGCTTTCTGTGAAGAAAAGTGGAGAGCATAGAGAACCTGCTAGAATGTTAAGGCTGAAAATCATGGAAAAAATATACACTTCAGAGAGAGACAAAACACTGTGGGTGTGTCCAGTGGAACCCCATTCACCATGCACTAGTCTTCACCAGTCAAAATAGGTACACTCTATAGGGGGTCATTTGGGATTCTGGCTGTCATCAGAGAAGGAACACCATAAACTGATGACTCAGCCTTCCCATCTGTCTCCTCACATTCTTCTAATCACAGCTGCAGGTTACCATCCTAGACATGAAGATAAAACAGAAAGCTAGGCAAACACAGCTTTGTCCTTGTCTAAGACAGTGACACGATAAAAAAAACCTAGGTGTGTGCCACGTCCAATCAGCCAAAGAGTATTAGCTAAATGGAAAGAGAAAATACAAACATTGGGTTTTCTTTAATGACGCACAAATATGTAACGTAAAAAATAAAACCTAAATAAAAAAGCACTCACTGAATTACATGTTTTAACAGTTTGACATCAGACGTCAGAGACAGTGACACAGTTTGTTTTTTAAAATGTTTTTTTATTATTGCTTAATTTGCAATATGCATTACCTTACCTAATTACAAAAAATACTTTCGTATTCAGATAACGAAAATATGTTCTCTTTTGTCAAAGTTGTTCCAGTCCAGGTGTAGAAAAAGATTAGCGTTTGTGATTCATTTAGCATATTCATTGAGTACCAAAATACATCTGTCAGAGTCATGGGCTTGCTAAGACTAGTTAATGTTTGATGTCTAACCATTAACCTGTTCATCTCAGTAGAAATACTTCGCAAGCTGTCTGTCACAAGTTTGCCTAATGAGAGAGGTTATTTTACTGTTCATTGATTTGGCATGTGCTTCTTCGACTGTCAACCTGCACACTCTGGGTGGAGGGACTTTATGAGAAGCAGGGTCAGTGGATTTCCCCATGGAAGACACTGCAGCACCAACTTGGCTCTTCATGCAAATCTCGTCCATTAAAGTGGAGTGAGAATAAAAGCCAGCTAAGTGCATGTTGATATTTTAAGAATTTGGAGTCTATTGTGGTTTAAGAGTGACTATACTCATTCAGTAGTGAAAATATGTTTTTATTGGGCTAGCTTTAAAGATTTTAATTTGCATGTTTTCACCAAAGGGACAATCTTCTGAGATATTTGTGGCCAATGTAGTCTGTAATTAAATTAACAGATTTATACTAGATGTACTAACAAATTTCTTTGAAACCGTCATATACATCACTCATTGTGCACGGAAATGTGTTTTTTTACCTTTAGTTCTACAGCCATATTTCTGTATCACATCAAAGCAAGTGACCCCAAGATGAATTTAATTAAATGCTTGCAACAGCAAAATTGTCGTCTGTTGTTTTACTCTAGCCATGTCTGGGCACTCCACCCCTGCAGTCCCAGCTCCACCCCAACTCCACCCTGATGGTGTCTGTACTCTGTAGTGGTTGGGGTAATTACCCCTTGGCTTCTCATAGCCATGAATTTAACAAGACAGATCTGTCATGTCTCCACTTACAAATAAAGACGGCAGGTCTCATTATTGCAGTGTTTTGAACTGGCGGCTAGCTACCAACGATGAGCAAACAGCCTGTCTCTTTGAGCAGAGTGTATGTAACGAGAAGTTGTAAAGGCAAACAACAAATACAACCATGGCTGCATGCTTGGGAGTTGAGGCTCACAGCACTGAAGTGATGGTAAGTAACTGTACAGAAATGTATACATGCAGCCTATGTGTACCTGCAATAGTTCAACTGAAGAAGTTCAAACTGTCAATAACTCATCAAAAATGAAGACAGGCATGACTTAATATTTAATGTTAGAAAACAGACAGAGAATTAAGGCCTTAAAAATAAATGACACAAACTCCAAAATAAAAACAAGAAAACTACAGGAACTAGTATTTCCTCTTGACCTTTTGACCCTGTAGAGATGGTTTCCTAAAAGGGAGATTATGCATACGTATCCCATTTTCAGTGGGGATTATTCATTTCCTATTCAGTAAATTTTACATTTTGTATTCAGACTATATTTACAGTTTAGCTTAGCCGTTGTCAACTGAATGATGTGTCTAATGTAGTAGAATCTCACTGGTTTTCATAGTTGTTATGTGAACCGCTTCCCTAGAATACTTTGGGAACTATTTTGCATCATGAATAACCTGTCATGATAGGATATCAATAGGAAATCTGCAATGATTTAGGCTGTTTAAATGCTTTATTGTCAAAAAAGATCTTAAGATCTCCAAAAAATACTTAACACGATGTGCTAATTTTAGATTTTCTTGAATTCGTTAAGAGGATAAACGTGGATTTATTCAAGAGTATCTAGAATGTGAATAGCAGAAACATGTTTTATTTATTTGAGGATATGGGGATTATATGAGGACTTTACTCAACCAAAAGCGAGGGTAATTGGTAATGTCTGCGCTAAAGTAAAAACACGGATCTCAGACAATACTTCTGGGGAATTGAAGGCCATCTGAGATGCAAAAAGAAACTACAGGGAGAAGTTGGAGTCTAACTACCACAGGTCATGCCCCCATACACACTTTAAGTGTCTCTGTGTGTTCATCAAATGTGACCTCACCTGGTCAAGGGGCGCACACTTCCAGACTCCCCCCACCAGCCATAAGGCTTTTTAACCAGCATCACTGATCTGTAAGGCTTCATACGGGTTTGTTACTTGTAGTGCTTGTAGAAGCACTGGGAAAACCTATCTAATTTGAGCAATACCATTTCATACCTAGAGTTAATAATATTTAAACTGAGTTATGGGAAAATTTAAGACGAGAAAAGATCCAGGTTCGCATAAAGCTCATAGCTGAAATTCTTCTCACACGTATGTTATCATGGGCAAGTATGCTTGTGAGCATGTAAAGGAGTTGAGAAGTGTCCCGCACGTCAAAACACCAACATCACTCAACAGTCCAAGCCTGGGGAGAACAAACACTAACTCATCCACACACGCTTGTCACGTTGTCATGAACTCTAGTCGGGCAGCAGCCCAGAGATCGGCTAGGGTTAGGGTTAGCGTTAGCGTTGATACTGTACCTCATCAGGATCCACACACAACACCACAGTGTAAGCGCAGACAGACAGAAATGTGAAAAAAAGCCTGTTATCACCTCTTACAGATCTCAAACAGTGTTAGAGAAAGAAAGGAAGACTGAGAAAGGGATTCAGAGACAGAGAAAGCCAGAGAGGAGATAGTGATCAAAGAAATGGTAGAACTCCCAAAGTAAAGTTCTTACATCTAGCAATACTCCTGCTCTTATGAATAATCATACGGAAATGATCAGGTATTAAGAATATAATTGCAATAATTAAATAATTTCGTTCATCCCCAATTTCTACCTTTTTCTCTTGATATAACCTGGGTAATCCAGAACTAAAGTATTTCCTAACTGGTTAGATGCTTGATTGAGTATTGTTTCTATACTATCTGTGTTAATAAATGAGCTGCTGGTAAATTTACATTATGAAGTCAGTCCATGAGAGATGAATATTAGTTCCCATCCTGCACTCCCCTACCCATAACCCTTTTCTTTCACTAACGCAGAACAGCTTTCCTTCTGCTCAACAGATGTTTCTTAGAGAGCACCATGAAGCGTTGTGCTGCACTGAGACCTTTCTACAGGTTTTCTAAATGGTCAGTGTGACCGAGTGATTACTGAGTGAGTGTGATAAAATAGATACTGATTCTGTGTTATATAGTGGGTACTGCATGAATGTTGTAGAGTGGGTACTGTATGAGTGTTGTAAAGTGGGTACTGTATGAGGGTTAAATAGTGCGTACAGTATGAGTGTTATAGAGTGGGTACTGTATGAGGGTTAAATAGTGCGTACAGTATGAGTGTTGTAGAGCGGGTACTGTATGAGTATTATATTGTGGGTACTGTATGAGTGTTGTTGAGTAAGTACTGTACAGAGCACCTCAAAATAGGTTTGGGTCTGTATTATGGTCTTAGTGTATGTTGCATTCATGTGTGCAGCTCTGTGAGTGTACATGTACTGGTTGGGAATTATTTTAGTTGAACACATTTTATTTGAATAGACTGGGGGTTGTAATCATACCCACCGTCTTCCTCAAATCGTGTTGCTTTAGTTTCACAAATGCCTCCTTCTACACCCCTTCTCTAACATAACTATGTTCCCTCACTTACCCTGAGCACTAAGGAACGTTCTGTTGGATCCATGGATCCCTATAGTCATGTCAAGTGCCGGTATTGTCCCTCAAAAGGAAGACTGCTGCTGGAACAGAGACAGTTCTGCCAAGTCATATGAGCAAGTAAGGAAAGAGGAGATAGCTCAATGTCACTCTTCCACCTGAGTATGTTTGGTTGTTATTATTTAAAAGTCTGCAGCTTTGGCCATTGTGTTTTCAATCTCTTCCTGATGTTTTTACAGACGTAAGTGCCAACCCTTCTGATATTGTGTTCCCTGTCTGCAAAATCCATATTGAATTCCAAATCTCCAGCAGCATTTAGAATTGTAAACCAGACCAATTTGAACTTGGCGTATACTGCCGTTCTGCCCCATGAATACAACTGTAGACAGATTCTCCCAGAAAAACACTGCTTCTCCAGCTGCTCTATCTTAATCTGTGTGTTTTCTCATAGTCTGAATACTGCTTTGCTAATCAGAAATGTTGCATCTGTCTAGTCCCAGTACAAACTAACCCTATTTATCTATTGATCACAAAGCAAGGAAAAACTACTGGTTTACCAGTTTCCTGTGTTCCACCTCAAACTTGGTGTTTGCTTAAGCTGTGGTTATGGTCTATAAACATTAAACAGAGGGTGAAAGCATTGTCTGTACGTTAATTTGTACACCGTAAGTGTAAACATTAACACCAATGAGTTCAATTCACAACCAAAAGTTGTTAGCGGGCACATTCATTTATAATTTCTTTTGAGAATTTTCTAGTGAAAAGGCAAATGTGTTTGTTACTAGTAAAGGAAACAAGATAGATACACATGCACACACACACGTGCTCACACATCTGCTGGTGAAATTACTTTGTTTGAATTCATTTATCACCGACTTCAGGGGAAACGTAATGTTTTACAGGTGCAATTTGATGAGCTGATAGTTGAGGACACTGTACACTATAATGTATTTGTTCTCTTGCTCAGTTGTGCACATGGGCCTCCCACTCCTCCTTCTATTTTGGTAAGAACCAGTTTGCACTGTTCCTTGATGTGAGTAGTATACAGCGTTGTGCGAGATCTTTAGTTTCTTGGTAATTTCTTGCATGGAATGAGTTTCAAAAGATAGTTCTTTGTTTCTGGCCATATTGAGCCTATTATTGAACCCCCAATTGCTAATGCTTAAGATACTCAACTAGGCCAGTTTTATTGCTACTTAAATCAGCTCAACAGATCTCAGCTGTGCCAATTCCAAAAGGGTTTTTTAAATTCAATTAGCCCTTCTAAATAATAAACTTGGATTAGCAATCATTACGTGCAATTTAAACACAGGGGTGATAACAGGAAGCCTATGTAGATATTCTATAGAAAACCAGCAGTTTCCTAGTCATTAAAAACACTGTATTTCTGAAACATTTTATGTGATTTTTTAATAGAAAAAACATAGTTTCTTCTTTCAAAATCAAAGACATTTCTAATTGACCCCTAAGTTTTGAACGATAGTCGATGTGCATGTGCAAGTATGTGTATCTGTGTTAATGTGTTGTCTGTGCATGTATATATACACGTATGTAGTTGTGCATACTGTGTGTGAGTGTGTGCAAAACAGTAACATGGGGCCAAATGTTGACAGCATAACATTCTCTAGTAGTTATGACTGTAGGAATGTATGACCGGACTGTCTGGGTTTGAGTGGGAGACAGTTACACCAACTAATGGCATTTTAAAAGTACTCCCTCCACCTCTTCCTCCTCCCAACCCCTCTCTCACCATCTGTGTATATTTACCTCTCATCTTTTGAACACAGATTCTACAGTTAATGATATTTAGGGTTTTTTATTTTCGGGGGGGGGGCTTGAATTGGAGGGGGAGAGATCACCAGAATGCTAAAGAGGGGACGCGTGTTGTATCCTGACTGACTGACTCAGAGTTCCTCTGTCTGGTCTGTTTCAATGGCAGCACTGTAGAGCTAGTGGCACCGTGACCAGTTGTGGCAAATCAAGAACACAGCCACATGTAGCAACACTGAGTCAGCTGGAATACCTCAGGGTAAAACCCTCGATTTCATCTGTACTGAACCCAATTAGGATGTTTAATGAAATTACTTGAGATTTATGAACGTTCTATAAAAAAGGCTTGCCAGTGAGTCACAAAACCTTTGAAGCTGTTGTTTAAAGATGTTGTTGCTTATTGTTAATTCATTCATAGTTAAGAAGAAAGGCATTTCGATGCATTCAGAAATGCATACATACACAATTCTTCAACCCTCCCCTTCTTAATTTTAGAGTGATCTTCCCATTCATCCCAGTACGATTTTCTTTCCATCTGATGTGATGCATCACAAACATCTCATTACGGTTTGGCAGTATGTTTATGGAAACTCTTAACATTGCTGCACACAGCCAAGACATTGACTTGTCCCAATAAACAGTCTGGAACACACAATGTAGAATGTTGTTACATACAAACCTGTGCTACATTCAGTCTGACGTGAGCAAAAGCATACAGACATTATCACAAACTCACTGGCACACACATGTAGATTCAATGTACACAGACTGATAAACACACATGCTGTGCTTTTTCCACCTCTCTTTGACTCGAACTGCAAATCCAGATGTCTTTATGGGAATGTCAAGGGGGGTGGGGGTGTCTTATTCTATGGGTCTCTCTCTAGTCTGTCTGTGTGTGTGTGTGTTGGAAAGGTTACGCTTATGCAGGAGGTAGAGCTGGAAAAAAACGGATTCCATGGAATCTATATTAAAACGCAGACAGGGACAGCCAACATCTCAAGTATGCAGACGACCACACCATAGTGAGTAGAGGTGTGTGAGAGAGGACTTGTGGCTCAGGGAACCAGGAGGCCGGTTGGATGTCATAGCATGTTCTCATGAACGAGTCTGGGAGGGCTCAGAATTGTTCTCGTATGTCAGTTGTGTAGACACGGGCTTAAATAAGGAAAATGAAGAAAATCCTTGGTCTGGATCCTGGAGCGTGCGATAGATTATGTATGGACCTTTTGAACCATTATTTTTGGTTCTATCGCAGAAAAGTTTAATCAAACACATGCAGAATTTTTCAAACATAGCAAATGATGTTTAAAGCCATGTTGGGACCAGGGTTGTCTGGGTTAAATTCTAAACGTAACAGTTTTTAGTTACCTGTTCTAAATTGTAATCAGTAACATCAGTTTTAGATTACCTAACCTCAGTAACGTAATCTGGTTATTTTAACATTTTAGATCCCTTTATTAATAAGAGGCTTCAGAAGAATGACCAATTTTACAATGTTTAGATTTAAAGTTTACAGAGCCAATCCTAAATGGATGTTGTTTATTTCTATATGTGTTAGGGATGATTGTAACCAATTGCTTTCTACTTCATATACAATGCGGATAATAGTGTTGGGCTATATTTTTATGTTTAAAAACCAAAGCAGGTCAAACTTAATAACAGTAGTAATAACAGCCTGCATCAATGCTCACAGGAGAGGTGTTTGGTAGTAGTAATAACAGCCTGCATCAATGCTCACAGGAGAGGTGTTTGGTAGTAGTAATAACAGCCTGCATCAATGCTCACAGGAGATGTGTTTGATAGTAGTAATAACAGCCCGCATCAATGCTCACAGGAGAGGTGTTTGGTAGTAGTAATAACAGCCCACATCAATGCCCACAGGAGAGGTGTTTGGTAGTAGTAATAACATCCAACATCAATGCTCACAGGAGAGGTGTTTGGTAGTAGTAATAACTGCCCACATCAATGCTCAAAGGACAGGTGTGGTCAAATGTTTTTTTCTGACCACAACACATAGTTGCACCTCCAATAACATTTGGCAATGGTTCAAGCACAGCATTTTGTTAGATGGGCTCAGTAAGTACTTATTTTCGTGCAACCCTTCCAAATATCTTGATGAGAAGTATTTTAGGCAGTAATACCCAAACATTCCACTTGACTGTGCCTTTCTTAAACTGTGATCCTTGAATTCTTATTTTCTTTCATCACCATCTTCCTTACTGTGTGGGGCAAAATTTAAATTTCCTCTTGTTGGCAAATTTCCATCTGTTCCAAACTTCTGAAACTGAAAATAATTTTGATCATTGCCCTGACTGTGCGTACTGGTATTTTTATACACACCTTATTTGTGCAGATCATTTGGATTTGTGCAACAACCTTTCTCTCTTTCAAATAGCAGCTCTTTGGTTTTACCCATGTTGATGGATGACAAAGGGATTTTACATGCATGTGACTTCATATTTATGCTGGAGGGAAACAGGAACAGGTGAAAGATCTCAATACAGAGACCGAGACTGGAACTAACTAAACAGCATAGAACAGACACTACTTAGTTTGGTTTTATTATAAATATTCCTTTTGATGCCCACATTTTTGAAACGTATGTTGTGCTGAAAGAAATCCTACTGCTCAATAAAATATATAATGCTCCCCTTTATGTTTTAGCCCAAAATATGACTTGTTGTTTATTTTATGCATTTTAGGAAGGTTGTAAATACTTGGTGAGGCGGAATTGGCAGGCCTGCTTTTTAATTATCATTGTGTCATTACTTTAAAATGTTCAGCTGTTGAAGTTACTTAAAAGTGAACCGTTTTGTGAAGAAAATTAGGAGGGGAGAGCAAAGGGTGCGCTAAATATCAAGAGTCCAGATTAAAACCATGTTCACACCAGTCTAGATTCAAAACCATGTTCACACCAGTCCAGATTCAAAACCATGTCCACACCAGTCCAGATTCAAAACCATGTTGACACCAGTAGGTTTGTGAAGCGTAACTCATTTAAATACCATTCCAATCATTATAAAGGCATTTATTCTGCGTGAGTTAGCAAAATATGGTGTAGTAATAGAATAACACGTGCAATGTGGTACACACCTCTGGATTTAGATGACTATTATGCTGCCTAAACCTTTCCTGGCTAGCAACATTAGCCAGCAAGCAAAGTATTTATTGTATCCTGTCGGTAAGAAAGCTTGAAGTTAGACCATGAATGTATTATTTCACTGACTTTAAGTGGGAGTTAAATCCCTAATGTTATGGTGGATAAAGACAGAGTGAAAACAGTGATGGGATTGATGGGAAGATAAAGGTGGAGAAGGGATAAGCAGTAGAGATGAGCGAGTGCAGAGGAAGAAGAGTTATAGCAGAGAAATCTGAAAAAGGTGTTCGAGACATGGCACCAGGAAGTGAGAAATCATATCAGGACACAGTAAGGTGGGAGATCTGTTGAAGGGGACAGACGAATGGGACAGAGAGATGAATACAGTAAGAGACTGAGAGAAGGAGAGATAGCGTGTTTGGACGGTTCCTGGCTTGTATGAGCCCAGCTCTTCAAAGTATGTTTCAGTGATTTATGCTGTCCTCTCCGGGCATGTGCTCGGATTCCTGATGAGCGTTAGTCCAGATCTGACAGTTCTTCTTAAAGCCAAGTCCAGACTTCCTCCTTCTCTCCTTGCTCTCTTTCTTTCTCCTCCCCTGTGTCTACCCAGTGATTGTGTTTCCCTTTATTAATGGCCTACCTGTCGTTTCGCTTCACATATCGACGTTTTCTTTTCTCTCAGCCGTCGTGTTCTCCACCCCCCTCTCTTCGTGTGGGCCTCCACCTTCACAGCAGATGGGTGATTCCAATCCTCCGTCCTGAACAGTAGGGAGGGAGAATGAAAAAGGGGGATTTTAAATCTGACCCAATAACGTTTAGTCTTAGACAACAGCAGAGAAGTCAGAAACTACCTAGCAACATTTAGTGTATGTACTCAGAATATCCAAGTCAATGATCAATTTGTTGTTTCTCACCATAATTTACCTTTGAAAATGATCTGTGAATATTGTGTAGTAACACATCTTGGCTTAATATACTGGAGATGGAAGATAATTCACTATTTATAAGGCATACTTGTCTAAAACACATCCCACCATCTTTATAGTCATGGGAAATACACATATCTGCATCATCGTGAATAATATTCCGTGATGTAATATTAAATGTGAATCATCAGACCAGGCCACCTTGTTCCATTGCTCTGTGGTCCGGTTCTGATGCTCGTGTGCCCATTGTAGGTGCTGGACAGGGGTCAGCATGGGCACAGGGGTCAGCATGGGCACCCTGACCAACGCTGGGCCTCTACGACTATGCAGCCCCATACGCAACACACAGAGATACACCTTTCTATCAGAACCATACACTTTTTCAGCATTTTGAGATACAGTAGCTCGTCTGATGGATGGGACCACGTGGGGCCAGCCTTCGCTCTCCATGTCCACCAGTGATCTAACCCTAACTGAATATATGTTGTCATACAATTTGATTATTGGAAAATGCACTGTATATTAACAATAATAATATGTGGTCTGGGTGGATTACCTCTTCAACCCTACAGCAAATAACTAAACAAAACAAACAAAAGAAAAATAACACAGATGTGTCTGCCTAACTGCAGTGTACCATGATTAAAATGTATATAAAGTTCCTTTATGTACATTGGTTAGTGGAAACATTTGGGAAAGGCTCCCACATGAAGCATAATCCTGTTAATTTAGGGATTTATAGAAAAAGGGTGAGGTAGCACTTTCCAGAATCATGGAAAATTACAAGGGCAATAGAACTCAGTGGAGAGAAATGCAGAGGAGGGAGATGAGAGAGATTTAGGATGGAATGGGAGATGGAGAGAGATGTAAGGAGGAAGGGGAGAGAGATGTAGGAAGGAATGGGAGATGGAGAGAGATGTAAGGAGGATGAGGAAAGGTGGAGAGAGATGTAGGTAGGAAGGGGAGATAGCTGTAGGGAGGAAATAGAGAGGGAGAGGGATGAAGGAAGGAAGGACAGAGGAGAAGGTGGGAAGCTGAGAGGGAAAGGGAGAGAGGGGAAGGCCTAGAGACGAAGGGGAGAGGGATGTAGGTAGGAAGGAGCGAGGGGAAATGAGAGAGGGGAAGGGAGAGAGGGATGTAGGGAGGAAGGAGAGAGAGGGAGAGGGAAAGGGGATTGGGGGGATTCTTACCTCTGTGGAACGTTGCTGCTTGCTGGCTGGTAACTATTAAAATACACAACACACTTAGAATAAACACACAGAATCCTATTAAAGCTTCCATGGAATACCGTTTTGTGTTTGTGATGTCAAGTTTTCACCCAAAGACAGAGAAATAATGTCCTAAGTGCTTTCTAACATCGGGATTTTGGCTACCAATGTGATGTTGTTTTATGTTGGCAAACCTTAACAAGTGTTCAGATGGTCTGATGCAGCATTAAATAGATGTACTGTGATGTCATGTGTTGTTTGGGTGTGGTGCAATATGTTTGACATGTTATGTATAACATATTGTAAATACAGTATGTGTCAATGCGACTTGCATGAGACTGTGCTAACACAAACAACACATTGAAAGTAGGGCTCTCAAGGACAACATGTTATTGCATTACATTTATACATCTATCAGCATATATTCTTTACATTGGCTAACTGCATCTGCAGTTCACAAAGTTTCGTAAAACGTTTAAGTGGGAACTACATCCCATGAACCAAGGTCATAAAACACGTATTGCCCGAACTATGTTTTTAATGTTCATCACAGATTCTTAGTTATTCTAAGTTATATAATTGAATTTGTGTATAACTGAGACCCAGCATATTTTAGTTTGATCAAAACACAATGTTTAGCTAACAAGCTGATAAACGAAATTCTGAAAGAGTTGTCTACACGTCCAGTACGGCAAATGTGTGTTTAACCTGCTAACCCCGTCCACAGGCTATTTTGGAGAGTGAAAATAGTAAGCCTGGCACAACAAATACATGAGGTAGACCTTAGTAGGAGTCCATATCATTCCATTTGAGTGACCTTGAGGATTTAAGTATATTGTGAAACTGGTGTTAATAACAAATTTACAACCTCTGGACCACAGCGTGGCATATCTAACAATGACCACGGTGTCAGCCAGGAAACACCCACTCAGGAAGACCAATGGCTTCATAATTTTTGACAGAATGTTTGGTTTAGAACTCAGGCATCCTGAGCATAATAGGACTGTGTTAGCCCACTGAGCTGAACGTTTTGAATGAAGCACAGTGCATTTTCTTGCCCTCAACCCAATGAAGCATCATTTAAAATGTCAACATTTAAAAATGCTGTGGTTTTAAAAACTGCCCCAGGACCTAAACCCAGGGCCTCATGTGTCATTAGTCAAGGTTTTAGGAAACCCCATGTTAGCCTTGGGTCTGTTTGTGTGACATGTGTGGAAAGTATGATCTCCTTGACCAATGAATTGAATCTATGTGGTTTGTAGAATGGAAGAGTAGGGTAGAAGATGAGTAATGTCAGTAACCACATGGAAGCATTTAGCAGCCTAGAGTAATGTCTACCAGGTATGCTTTCATATCCATCCCCCGACACACAGTGGAGAGTTCGAACGGAACAGTATATGAAGGCTCCAGCATGTAGAGATTGTTTTTTAATGTACACCAGTGGCAGTTCCCTCTTTCTCACTCAGTTTTTTTGAGGAACTTAAAAGGGAAATAAATTAGGCAAACAAAATAGACTTGGTTTCTTTCCTGGTGGAGTGAAGACTAAAATAACCCAGTACTGTTCTTCAGCAATGACTGAACTGATCTCAAGGCAGAAAGAGAACATATATAAAATAGAGATTAAATAATCCTTAATAAATAACAAGTGTCTTTTAAACATGATGGGCAATTCTGTTGAAGAAGCCAATTGACTTATTATTGACCTTCTAATCACTTAGAGTGTCTTACCTCCGATTACTAACTCACGCTGTGTTTTGTTGACCACCCCATGATAGTATATTGTTAAATTGCTAGTCCTTATACGTCAGCACTGATCCAATCAGAATAACCAGAGAATAAACCGCTAGTAAATGTCGAAAAAAGACTGAACAAGACTGAAAAGAAGTGAGTCTTTCTTGCCTTTGCGCAAAACTGATCTGTTTACGCAGTGTTGAAAAGTTGTCAGTGTGACTGTGATTCTGACAACCGCACAAACCAAGTTATTTTATGAGCCCAACCTTAGCCGTTTCCCCTAGCGAGTGTTATGTGTAGTAAGCAACTACCTGTGCATATTATTTGCTTGCATATCCTGGCATGCAATTACTGCCTGATATCTGACCCCACAAGTCGCTGAGCATCTCCTCTGATGAAGCTCTGCCAGGCCTGTACTGCAGCTGCGTTCCTTAGGTTGTTTGTTTAGGGGACTTTTGCTTTGAATCTCATCTTCAGCAATGCATCTTCAGCCTTACCTTCACCATATTTCACAGATGAGGTGGTTTAATGACTATATATCTGTCTTGCCCCGGAGTGTAGAAAACAGATTTCCACTGTTCTTATACTAACGGTGCTCTGGGAAAGAGGGACATGAATGTGTGTGCTGGGAGGATCTTTGGGTCAAGGAGAAGGGGAGAATGGACACAGCGCCTCTAATGTCACCCTACTCAGTCATTCTGTCCCCGGCCGGTCAGTGTGAAACAACTAGATATGAGCTCTGTTGAAACTTGGTGCCTCTCTTCCTTATGTGAAACAAACATCTTCGCAAAGACAGAGACACACAATTAAAAAGGCAACAGACACACATTCAAGTACACCCACAAACACGGGGACACACATGTACACAGGCGTATACGTGAACACACAAACATGCACACACACACCCACACACACACATGAAAGGCACTAACACAAAGGCAGACACATAATCACAAGCACACCACTAAATACTAGATATGGTTTGAGTCCATGAAGTTATAACAAGAAACACACATCTGCTCTAACACTCACCAGGTGAAGTGTGGGAAACTCATTGACACTAACCCCCCTCTTCAAAGATGCCTTTTTGACAACGGCTCTAATAACAGAAACCTAAACACACAATGTTTGACATGGCTGTCAGCTGTGTGTGGATGTGGCTAACAGTTTCATCTCTCTCTTTCTCTCTCTCTCTCTTTCAGACCTTAACTACTATTGATACCATTACTTTTACTACTGCTACACAGGCAACATTTGCTAAAATATACTTTTCGTGAATTATAAAAAAACAAGACCTAACAATACTTCCATAATGATTCTATTGTCTGACTGGCTGCCAATTGAATATTCTGACACAAACCGTAAAACCTGAAAGCCGGATGAAATCATCTGATGACATCATCGGCGCAACTTCCATGAGCCTGTGAGCTTCGCTCTGTAACCATGACAGCCACTCAAACAGAACTTGCACCGGCTACATGACATGTCAGTCACTTGAGACTAACACATCATAACCATAGAAACAGTACAGTGAATCTGAAAATCTGAAAGCATCTTCATGATAGATGGTTCCTAATCCCAAAAGTGCTTTATTGGCCAGGAGAAACAAATCTATGATTCGTCTTTCTTCTAATAGCCATTAAAAACATCCATGGGAGTATTTGGTGAGGTGTGAGGCATCATGTTGTGTGTTGCGGTCTGATGATAAACTTGCAGTTCTTTATGTTATGATAGCCTAGCATATTCCCTGAATACAAAACATGTTTTGTTTTCAATACCCACAGTTATTTTAAATACACATTTCCCAATTTCAGTTCTGTGTAAAAAGCAATGGCTATTAAAAATTTCATGCACTTCTCGTACACATGAGTTGTTTCAAGGATTTCGTTTGGACACGGTTTTGTGGAGTGCAGAAACACACAGTGAATGTGCAGTGAACACTAAAGTGACAACTACATTTCTGTAAGGATACAAAATATCTTGAGGATAGGGGAAAATGAACAAATGTAAAAAAAAGGGGCAAACCTCCCCTTAATGTCGACCGGGTTCTTTATTGCGTCACAGTTTCACAGAAACACCGGACTGAACACTGCAGCCATTTCTTATTTCTCAGTTCACTTTAACCAGGCATGAGGGGAAATATCCTGAATATGAGCAAGAGAGTCAAGGCGGACCCATTGTCTTGTGAGCCCCAAGCCCGGTCCACTAAACACTGGTAGTACCTTCAAGCAGGACGCTAAATGCTAAGATTCATCACAGTTCAATTGGTGTGTGCTCAACTGGGCCCCCTCCATCATGAACCGGGGCCAAGAAAGGCCAGGCCACCCTGGGGGCTCACATTCCCTTCGTGTTCAAACACAACCCCAGGTTGACACGGTGCAACCACGGTGACATCGCGGACGCATTTCACCAGTTCAACGAAACGTCGGTGGAAACGTGTGTACCGGTGCTCTCCTCCTTCCACTCGAATGGAAATTCGAATGATTCATTTACGTTGGTTATTCCCCTCCTGGCCTCATCCCCTCCTTGTGTAGGGTGTGCGTCTGGAGGAGTTTATGTGAGGTAAAGGGTGTGTTCATTATGGTCAAACGTGGATGAAGTCCCACAGACAGCACAAAGAGGAGCAGAAAAAAACAACTCATTGAACGCCCCGCCCTCCTGTTGCTCCACCTCTCTTTCTCCCTTTCTCCTCCCACTCAGCCACAGATAAGGTTTTCCTATAGTGCCTCCCGAGCCTATCGTGTAATAGCAAAAACATATGTCTCTCCGCTCTCCCTCTGTGCTTCTGGGCCTGACATAATGTTCACAGGCCCAGCGGTCCACAGGGAGGGTGGGGGAATCGTGGTGAACTGAAAAAAAAGCTTTTCTATAGTTCCTCCTGCTTCCAATGCTGCCTTTCTTTATGACCTTGTCTTCACTGGTGGTGGGTTCTCAGCTCCTTCTCTTTCTATTTTCTCTCTCTGGTGTCTAATCCTTCCCTCAATCTATATCATTGAATCTCTTTTGCCTCTCACTTTCTCACCATTTTTATCAGTCTCTCTCTCACTCTTGCTTTGTCCTTTCGAACCCCCCCCCCCCCTTGGTATGCTGTTGAGCAGCGGTGTTAGAACACGGTCCCTCTGGATTGCAGCTCCGACATGTTTTTAAAGGGAACAAAAGTACCTGACAGCTGCACATTTGTGTTGGCGTCCGCTCTGGAAATAATTCCATCCTGCCCCTCTGCATCACTCGCTTCTCTGCCTCACTTTCTGCCTCTCACTCCCTCTAACTCCAGTCCTCCTTGACTCCACTTTTATCTCCTCCTCACGCCCTCTCCTTTCCACCGTGTGTCCTCCATTCTCCCTGTCATTTCCTGTTTGTCTGTTGATCTCTTCCTTGACTGCTCCTCATCTGATCCTCTCTTCTCCAGACCTTTCTCCCCTTTCTCCTCTTTTCTCCCCTCCCCCTCTTTCAAATAAATGTTTCTCTCTCCCGTGCTCTCGCTTCTCCTTTCCTCCATTCCCTTCTCCCTCTGTTATTACCCACTCTTCAGTCTCACAAAACACATCTTTAGGGACGCAACTATCGCTCCTTAACATTTGACGCCAGAGAAGTATGATTCACAGTGAGCCCAGACCAACTTTCCAGTGAGCCATTTGTTGAAGCCACTCACTTAGGATGTGGGCGTGGCCAGGTAGCATCCTGGAAGGAACAGAGAGAAAGTGGAGGAGTGAGATGAGATGTGGGAAAGAACGCCGGAGAGAAACGTTCCTAAAACGTGGCGTAATAACCATACCCAAGCACTGATGGGAATCCTTCTCAATGCCATATCTCAAGCAGATTGCAAAGAAACAACTTTTTTGGAGGCAATTTCTTTCTTGAGTGCAGAATGTAGAAGGGGGCGGAGAGAAAGGAAAGGACTTTCAAGCTGGGAGAGGATGGAGTAGAAAGCGGAGGCTTAGGGAAGAGAAGGGGGAGGCTCTGGTGTCCGACATGAGTAGAAACAGACTGCTGCTGTGGGGGGAGGGAGAGAGGGAGAGGGAGGCAGAGGTCCCCCCTCTTCTCCATCCATGGGGAATGTAAACAACAGCCTTCTTGGAAACAAGCAGAAATATTTTTCACGGGACTTCCTCTTAATGAGGCTGACAATGAGCTTGGAGCTTAGTCTCATCTGTCAACCTCAATTGCCATGTACGGCCATGAACTGAGCTCACCTACTTCACGGTGAGGAGGCAAGCATCTATCCTGCCAAAGTTCATGGACAAACAGGAATGGGATGAGGAAGACGGAGCGGGTTTATATTATCCCACTCGGAAACACTGTGCCGAACAGACAAGACGCCCGTAACAAGATATGACGATGTTCTTATGACGACATACTATTTCTGTTTTAAAATGGCAAAGGCATATCCTCAACTGTTTAGGTGGCTAACTTTAAAGCGCAAACTACAGCAACACATGAAGGGGCGCGAGTAAAAATCTGAGCTGGGCAGTGGTTGGAAAGTCTCATCCCATTCGGGTGTCATATCTGTGGTCCAAACCAACAATCATCTCCCCCTGCGGTCCCGGCAATCCGTTCCACCGCTCCAGCGGCAGGAGGCCCTTCCTGCCATTTGGTTTGGGGTTCTCTGAAACTGCTACATTCCTGGTTTGGAATCAAACAGCAAGTCTTTAAATAATGCCTTAAACGAACTTTGAGGTGCCCGTCCATGTTTGAAGCTGTGATTAAATCTTTGTTCAGAATAATTGCATTTCCACTGTGGCCGTTGTGTTTTCTGTTTTCGTCTTGGGCAAAAGGCTTATGGTGGAGGACAGTCAATTAACGTGTCAGGTGACGTGACATTAAGTTTGATTTAAGCGAACGGTGTGTGACAGCCGAGCTATATCGAAATGTTGCTTAAAAAAGCTCATGCAACACCGTCTTTGCCTCTGTGGCTTTCTGTTCCATTTTGTCACTCTCAGTGTCTTTCTGGCTTCTCCTACTTTATCTCACCACTTTGTCTTTCACCAAACCCTTGACTGGAATTGTGGCTAAAGCCTTAGCAGAGCTTTCTCTCCTGTCTCGTTGGCGGTTTAGGCTCTGAGACCAGGAGATGGCCACAATCAATCAATCAAAAGTGTTTAGAAATCCCTTTTTACATCAGCAGTTGTCGCAAAGTGCTTTTACAAAACACCCATCCACAGTGATGCCTTGAATCCCTGCTCAGTCATTGGTTTATGTTGTGGCCCTATCCAAGGGGTTCCTGAAGGCAGGACTGGCTGGGGCACAGCGAGTCAGTGGGGGCAGGTTTTCACATTAGTTTCCCCCCACTTCCTCTCCTACACCAGGCGATCATGCCACAGGATTCATGGACAATAAAACATTTCAGCTAACTTAAGCACACAAAGACAGTCAGTTTGTGACTTTGAGGGTCCATTTCTCTGTCTGCCTGTCTGTCTTATTGTCTCTCTGCCTGTCTGTCTAACTGTCTATCTGCCTGTCTGACTTATTGTCTGTCTGCCTGTCTTATTGTCTTTCTGCCTGTCTGTCTAACTGTCTATCTGCCTGCCTGTCTTATTGTCTGTCTGCCTGTCTTATTGTCTTTCTGCCTGTCTGTCTAACTGTCTATATGCCTGTCTGTCTAACTGTCCATATGCCTGTCTGTCTAACTGTCTATATGCCTGTCTATCTAATTGTCTCTCGGCCTGTCTTATTGTCTCTCTGCCTGCCTGTATAACTGTCTATCTGCCTGACTGTCTTATTGTCTGTCTGTCTGTCTTATTGTCTCTCTGCCTGCCTGTCTAACTGTCTATCTGCCTGTCTGTCTCATTGTCTGTGTGCCTGTCTGTCTTATTGTCTCTCTGCCTGTCTGTCTTATTGTCTCTCTGCCTGCCTGTCTAACTGTATATCTGCCTGTCTGTCTGCCTGTCTTATTGTCCTTTTTCCATTTCCACTCAAATCTGTGGATCTCTAAATAGAGCACATCTCCCACAGTGGGTTTCTGAAAAAATCAACCTCATTCAGATATTTTTCCTATGGAAATTACACTCTGAAATATTTCCATTATTTTCAGATGGTGGGATCTTTCGGGCATTCACAGACAGTAAACAACTCATTAAATGTTATGAGCCAAAATCTAATATTTTTGATTGTGTTGTTATCCCTGAGTGATACACAAACTGTGTATACATAATTAATGTATTAATGTTGAGCAGCCCCCAATGATCCCCAGTCAAAACCTTATCCAAGCAAGCAACTGCTTCCTGTACTTATTGATCAGTCTCTCACAGCACCTGGAAGAAATCGTTTCTCAGTCCTTCAAATCAATTGCTTCAACTGAGTGAGATCTTTGGAATTTGAATCATGAACTGCTTGTTTCATGGCCAGAGTGTGTCAGCAGAGCAGAGGTGAAGGGAGGAGCGTAGCAGTCTCAATCTGACTGGAGCGGGGAGCGTTATTTGAGAAGGCTCTCGTTCAAATCGCTCAAATACCGCTCCACTACCGCTCCGAGTAGCGATCACTTCATGGTCAGGACATACTCATCCAACACCTTTTTCCAGACGATTGTGTGTTACTTAGCTCGTCACTTAAGCTGTCATTGAGTTTACATTAATACTTGAGTGAAGAAACTGATAGAAGCACAGTGGCAAAATAAATGTTCGTAAATTCGTAAACGGCTTTAGAGAGAAACGCGACGGCTGGTACAAGCTGCAACGGTCTGTTAGGAGAAGTAATGCACCATCGCATGAACATGAATACAGACTCAGAAAACGTCTGTTTGTAAAAGTGAATTTGAATTGTGTATGGACAAACATGCGCAATATATAATTTCTTTAAATGCAGGCCATTGAAAGAATAACATCATAGTTCCCTTTTAGCTGCATGTTGATTCTTATTAAGTGTTATATATATATTTTTACAACATTTGCAATTATAATGTATATGTTATATAGGCAAAATGTTACTTAAACATTCTGAACTCTTATTTCTTGGCAGCCGATTGTGTATCGGAAATGCTTGACTATTTCGTAGTCCTTTAAGGTAATAATATAGACCAACTTGTTTGAGTGTATGCTATGCATTTTGGATAAAAGAAAGTATGTTTAATGATCCCTTCATGTTAATAAATTCAAGCTTGCCTTCAAAAGTATTGGTCTATATGGCTTGGTTATATTTTTAGAAAACGTATTCTCTACATACATAATCACAAAATTGACGGATTGTGTTTTCTCTACATTCATAATCACAAAATTGGCGGATTGTGTTTGATTGGTGGCTAAACAAAAATTTATGGAGCGAATTTGGAGCAGCAATTATTTTTCCTGAGCGGTTTTGAGCAGAGCGATTGGAAAGACATGGAGTGTTGAAACATTACGTAACCTTCGATCCAAGAGTGATGAGCGGGATTTACAACAGGTCAACTCCGCTCACATACTCTCTAATCCGGTCCTGCCACAACACCTTAGTGGTGTTTAGGTCTGAACTTTGACTTGGCCATTCCAAATCCTAAAATGTCAACATTCTGATGTGAACTTGTTTGTGTGTTTTGTCTTGCTGCATGACCCAGTTTTGCTTCATAGTATGGACATATCATGGACATTTTCCCACAGAATGCTCCAATTAAAAGCTGAATAAAAAGTTCCTTCAAAGAACATTGATCCAGAAATGTTGTTGATCACTGAGGTGCTTTCGAGCATGCATGTTCTAAGTGAGAAGGCATTTCCACCTTGCTACTCATGAGCCATGAATCCCATTTTAGCACAGTGGCTTTCTGATGATGGATTTATGAAAACGGACTTCAGCTAAGATGAGAGAAACATACATTTTGTTCTAGGGTTATTTATGACTTCCTAGATGATTTCACACACTGCTCTTGGAGTAGATTTGGTAGGATAGTCATTCACTGGGATGATTCACTACTGTCCCAAACTTTCTCTATTTGAACCACAACACTTTAACAGTTGTTTGGTAGAGTCCAATAGCATTACATCGAATATTTAAGCCTTTATAGGCTGATATACAACAATCATACTGTCTTTTACAACACTTTTTTATAGACTACATTGTGTAGTTACCACTCCTACTAGAAGGAATAATGGCAACCACCCATGTTAATCACCAACCAGGAGTGTAGACATGACTGAAACTTGGTCTGGTCAATTGAAAACAACTCAGTGCACAAACAGCTCAAAAAATCAAACCAAAGAAAAACATCCATAAATTTGATCAGAAAACAGTTTATAAGCAAATGGGTTAGGCTGGTAAGCATGCTGATTGATATGCTGTCAGTGTATCTGCTTGAATCACATGAAAGAGCCAGCCAGGGAGTTAAAATGACTGTGGAGTCAAGAGGAAAGACATTGTATGGTGCAACTAGGAGTTGGATTGGAGACCCTTTGATTACAGTGTAACACTAAAGTAAGTATGAGATGAAAGGAGGAAATGAGTGGTTAAACTAAAGAAAAGATGTGTTCCAACACCGGTCAAGAAATTGGGAGGTGGATAGAAACAGAGAAAGAGAGCCACAGTGAGTGAAAGAGATACTGAGAAACACTAAGAGAAAGAGATAGAGAAACGGATGAGAAGAGATACAGAGACACAGAGAGAAATAGTGACACTGAGACAGACAGAGAGAGGAGGAGAGAGAGAGGAGGAGAAAGAGGGAGAGAGGGGGTTCCCGTTTTGACAGGGAGGTAGTGTGGGGTCTGTTTACAGAGCTGCCTTTCTGCTAAAGATATTAGCGTCCCAGTACTGTCATCTATCACTTTTTCAAGTAAACACCAATGCAGCCTGTAGCTTGTCCAGGAAACACACAATTCTAGTTGCGAGCGCACAGTAGACCTGAGCTGATCCAATGACAATGAATGACACCAACCGTACCTATCGCTTTCTCTGATGTCATTCAGGTCAAAAGGTAACGCGCATTGGGGATGTGTGCAGTTCAAAATATTACATTTAGCTAATATGTATGATTGTTAGTGGAAAAATTGATAGTTTCACCCTTAATAGCACAATAAAACAGTAGTTGTTTTAGGGCAAAGAAGAACAACATATCTTTCTATTAATTGTTGTCATGAAAATTCTATGAATGTATCTAGATTTTTCCCCAAAATGCCTGGCTCAGATGCCAACACACACACATACAAACAAACACACACACACGCACATGTCCTGGACATCCAACCAATAGGCAGAAACACAGAATTAACCATCCACATGTAATATAAGCCAGACCCTTCTGGTCAACGATTTTGTTGACCGCGACCAACTTTAATCAGTTCCTTGTGTACCATATTTCACTTCAGATCACTGCCTCATGAAGACGGCTAAAGGATGCAGGGCTTGCTGGGGGAGAAGTGCTGACGTGGAGGATCTCTCTGGGTAGGGGATGCTTAGCCGTTGAGTCATTCCAGCCAGAGTGATCTGGACACTCAGTGGGAGGTTTACCTTCAAGCAGGAGGTGGGCTCCACATGAAAACCAGATTGACTCTTCTTATTGGCCTGAACATGTGAATGGACAAGTGTGGAATGGAATTCCAACATAAACGACCCGGTCAAATAAAACCGCACCCCGAGGTGTGACACACGGACACACAACAGCGGCCACACACCACATCACACCCTGGTACCCATGCAGTGTTCCTCCCTAGGATCATGACCGTGAAACGCACACAGGCAGGCTGGGGGTATCCCATCCGTACCCATGGAGGGATGCCCCCAGCTGGCTACGTGGCAGCAGCTCCCCCCCTCGGTGCGGCACAGCATGGAGCTCCCCCACAGAGAGGAGCCAAGGATGACTACCCTCTGCTATGCTAGGCTAGGTCACACCACGGGAATGTGGAAAAGTAATAAATAAGTATAGACTGTCTTTTCTGCCCTTCCCCATTATACCCCTGAACCCCCTCCCCCCATATTTCCTCACGTCTCCACCTCTCCTCATCCCTCCCTTGTGCAGTTTTCCTGTAGCCAAAATGGCGGGTGAGGGGTTTGGGTGGGGGGAGGCTACTATCCAGCTGCTTGACTGTGTTTTTTTTCATCCCATCCATCTTAACGTGTTCACCGGCTGGAGAGCACATTCTTTCCACCTCTGTCAACCTTGGAGGTCAAACTGAACCATAACCATTTGTCCTGTTTCCCCTCTGGTTTACACAAAGAACTGACGCTGCTTACGGCTCCGTGTGGGACTCCCAAATGGGGGGAGGGAGGGAGGCTGAGCACTGTCTGCCAGGCATTTGCAATTGAATCACACTTTCCAGTTTCCCCCTTCCAATTTTTTCAGGTGCCCTTTTTATTTCTTCCAGAGAAGACGCGAAAAAAAAAAAAAAGGAAGAACATCTTAAATATAAACACATGAGCACACAAGTAACATGAGTGTTTCCATTTGAAAAAAAAAGTGATTTGTTTCAATAACGCGAGAGAAAGAGAGTGAAAGAGGGAGATAGAAATGACAAACGAGGGTCGGATTAAGAGAAACTCTGTAGCAGAGTTCAAGACTGTAAAAAAAAAGCCATGATGTCTAATTGTAAGGACAACAGCTGCAATATAATTCTGCGTTTGCTCGATGCCGATCAAAGTGTAGCAAACTAATAGTTATGTAGCGGTTGGTTCCCCTCCGATTGCTAATGTACAATCAAGCTCCATACCAATTCGCTGAGCAAAGGCATAATCACATAACAGCTTGTTGCCTTACATTAAATCAACCTCAATGCCAGTTGGTAGAACAAACGAACAATTCCATTGCCGTTGACCGCCTCACAATTGTTCATTGAATCCACTTCAACGCTGGCATGCAAAGAGATGTATAATTTGAATTAGAATTTAGCCAGAGCAAAAATATTCAGTCACTGGAACTTTTAATCACTTGCTAAAACCTGCTTTGAGAATTATTATCAGGCCAGGGAAGAGTGAATAAAGACACCTAGATTATAGGAACTGGAACAGCTATCTCAGTAATTTGGGTAAAAAGTAAAAATACTAACGTATTCAATGTTTATAAAAAAAGTTACAAATTCAACAGGAGTTTTCAGAATAATTCCACACAACCTCTGCTGTGTACAACATAGAGTTCTCTACTAAATAAAACACATATTTACCAATAATGAGCACCAAGCCCTACAGGGGAAGAACTGGCACATTCATATCATCTTATGTCAGGTAAACATCTCAACTTTGGTTTACATTTTCTAATGAACGCTGATTTCTGTATCTCTTTCCCTCTCTCTCTATCTTTCAAGTGAAGAAATGAAGTCCAAGTTTACTGTAAGCATTGAGTCACCCGGCTGTTAGGTAGATTTCCCCTAGGCTTAGTGGCTATTTATCTAATACTTTCTCCTGGCATTAATATCATAGAGCAAAGAGCATTTCATATTGTATAGGTTCCTCTCAAACACTTTGTGTTTGCTGATAAAGCATGCCTGATGCAAGGAAAAAAAAGAGAATTGGCCCAAAAATGCAAAACATGAGCATCTGGCAATCCAAGCAGTTGAGCATGTAATATATCTTTTTTTAATTTGGACCCAGGTTTAGTTGAACAAAGCACAGATGCCACAATCCAGGAAAGGCAGAGAGCCAGAAAAGATTTCATGATAATGAGCTGTATGAACGTGACGGATGACTAGATAGGTCATAACCCCACAGGAAATGGTATGTCACCATGGAGGAGTCTGACGTTCCCAATGGTGACTACTAGTGTTCAGTGGAACTAACTATTTTGTATTTCAAATTGTCTACATGACATCAGTGGGCTGCGTCCCTGACAAGACTTTCTGTCTGGTGTTTCACCGCCTTGGGTTTGTGTGGTGGGAGAGAACTCTATGGGTTGTAATCTACCTTGCCTCAGGGTAGTTAGTTAGCAGTCAGTTGATGGCACTTGGGTCATCTGGGGTTATGTTTGGCAAAGTCAACGGGGCAATTTTCACAGTTGGCATTCCCTCTCTTTATCTGTCTTTGTTTTTCGCTCTCTGTATGTATGTATGTCTTTTTCTCACTTAACTACTTAATCTAGTACCAATGGAGCTCTAAGAACATGTTTTAGCTATATGATCATTCATAAAAAGCTGACTGATAAATGTTTAAATTACTAGATGAACACTAGCCACTGTGACCGGGCACTTGCGGGGGTTTTAGGCTGGGTATGTGACTGGGCACTTGTGGGGGTTTTAGGCTGGGTATGTGACTGGGCACTTGACAACTGCTACATTTAATGAATGTGACTTACAATTGTTTCCCGGGTGCATGAGGGCTTCTTTTTCAGTGTTCTGGAAGGGAAGTGGGGACTGTTGTAGTGTTGTGTAGATCCCCTGGATGATAACGTAATAGGAGGTAATAATAACGTCCTCGTACAGACACCAAAGACAGAGGGAACAGGGTGAGGTCATGTATTTCTCCTCCTTGAGGCCCAAGATAATGAGGGGTCAAAGGTCCGATGGTGTCAAAGAGAAAGGGTGTCGGAGGGAGGCACGAATGAAGAAATGAAATAAGGGAGTAAATGGCAGGCTTTTACCATAATGGGCAGGTCTTCTCTTTCTTCCTTAATTCCTCTTTTACTTGTTCACTCTCTCTTTGTCTTTTAGAAATGGTAGACCATGATAACAACAACTTCTGATGAAACAAAAACCAAATCCTCAAACATCAACCGATACCATAATACCAACTTATTAATTATTTTCTCTCCCTCAGATAATTAGACTACCAAACGGCATGTGTATAACAGTTTATTTTTTTAAACACAGTTTTAGGTTTAATGGATTTGCATTTCATGTGCCCATTCTTTTGTACCAAAGACAATTCAAAATATACTGGTTATGATTGTTTACATTGATGAATAGGTACACAAAGCCTATTGATGAACAAGATTAGAAATGGCTTTTAAATGACGTTGATATATTGAAAATGAGTCAAGAAAACAAAACTGTGTACCAATAAGAAGGGCAAATGACTCATTCCACACAACTGTAGTGAACTGTAGTGTCCAATCACAGAGCATATAAAAGTCACCACTCAACTTGTTCTTCAGAAACTAGGTAAGGGCAGATGTTAAGTGAGAAATATGTTTTTGTTGTTTTTTAAGTGTTTAATTGAAGTTAGTTAGGTATCATGTTAGCATATACAAGATACAATCTTTGAGCTAGTTATATAAGGTTAGCATACAGTACTCAGCTGCATGCCAGTTTTTTTAACATTGGTAGGGAGTCCATAACTTCATTGCATTCTACCATTTTACGATGTGAAGCCAGCTAAAAAACAAAGCAAAAGGAACTATTCACATTGTTTCACAAACTTGATATTTGCCCCAGACTGGTCACATTCCCAGATGTTTGCAGTTTTCCACTATACTGAAAATCAAATCCATTAAGTTAACAATGACGGGATTGGCTGACTGTCTTGACTCCGGCCTCTCCTCAATGAAGTGCTGGTGGTATGTCTGGCTGCAGACCTCTAACCCTCTGTGGGTGAGACACTTAAAAAGAAACTAAATAAAACTGAATAAATTGTCGGCCTGTTTCCATCCATTCTATCTGTTTCTTGTTGATTATTAATTATTGACCTGTGTACAGCAAGGAAGCTAGGAGACGCACAAACACTTCACATTCATGCATATTAAAATACAACACACACACAAATTAAATAATCTATGATATATATATTAAAAATACAGGGAGCATTTAGTCTGCAGCATTTTACCTAGCTGAAGTTAGAGTTTTTGCAGAACCCTTTTGAGAAGGTAGGGTTTCAGATATTTTCTTAAAATGGTCAGGGACTCTGCTTCCGCAGCTTTAAGGGGAGGCTGTTTCCACTTTTGAGGTACCGGGACTCTTGACTGGACTGAGCAGGAGCTGCCCTACTGTAAAGGTTGGATACCAAGAGGTCAGAGGTGGTAAACACAAAGAGCTTGGGCAGGGATATAAGTTTTGAACTATGCCTGGAGGTAGAGTGGGGAAGTTCCCAATGTTGCTCCACAGGTAAGCACCATGGTTCTGGTGGATACAAGCTTCACCTGGAGTGGAGTGTGTGGAGGAGAGGAGTGACATGGGACAACTTGGGAAGGTTGAACGCCAGGTGGGGAGTCGCTTCCTGGATGTTTGTAGAGAACCAAGGGGTGTTGTCTAAGGTCATGCCAAGATGCACTCTGGGGGAGGGACATCCTGGAGCTGTTAACCGCGATGGATAGATCTTAGAGTTGTCAGATCTTCAATGTCAACTCCAAGGTTTATCTTGATTTTGGTGGGCAGAAATCCAAGCAGGGATGTCAAGCCAAGGAACTCAGACATCAGGTCCCCATCTGGGTTGTGTCATCCACATTATAGAACAGACCAAGTAAGGGTCGAGTAAGGGCCCAGAACCAAGCACTGTTGAAAGCAGGGCAGACTCAGATCTGCTCCTTCACACCTGGTAGGAGCGACCTACCAATTTAGTTACAATCCAAGAGTGTTCAGAGCCTGAGAAACCACTTGGAGGATTTCAGTGTCTCCTGATGGCTTACCTGTCATGCTTCTCCTGTTCTTTCAGCCCTTTCCCTAGTTCCGGTTCCCAACCACCAATCTTCTTCCATGACAAAACAGAATAGAACAGTTTATTCCCCATTGAGAGTCTTGCACAACCCCCTGAATTCTAGTGTTTCTCCTTATGGCTGTATGTCCTTGTGTTATTAGACCAACAGGAAGCAGTGAAGGTCTTTACAGCAAATGTAACAATCTGGTTTCAAACCCTGGGGGGTGCTGTGAGATGGAAGGCAAAAGGAGAATAAGGGAAACTCAGTCGTGACTGTGTTGTTTGAAACAGTACAGCCAGGTTGACTGTTGGTTTTTACTGGAGTTGCAGCTGTGTTAATCAGTGTAGTCCTTAGCTTGGTGTTGGCCTAAGCCAGACGTGCATATTCGGTAGATGATTTGCAGCTGTAGGTTGATTCATCTGTCATCAGTTTTATTTTCCCCTTTGTCCAACATTTCTTCTTCTGTGCAATGCTTAAGCATTTTGTGACAACTAGGCTGCCGCGTGAATGTATTCCTCTAACTAGGAAGAAGCCACGCCGACTGTTCCAAACAGGAACGTTGATAGCAGGGAGTCCCATTACCATGTGCAGTAGGACATGACCAAGAAGAACAACCAAATGCAGGCCAACCATCACGGCCAACGCTTCTCATACCAGGAACGGGCATGACGCAACGTTATACCGGCCAAGCCTCTGACGGAACGGGCCCAGCCAAAACCCTGGCATGGTCTGCCTCGCTGTGCCTGAAGAGTCATCACTCAACAGCAAACAAATGTTGAATGACTGCCTGGAAAATGTAAAACTATCAAAATGCCCAAAAGAAGGAACAACCAGAGATCTGGGCACAGACAGACGGAAAGATAAGCAAGAGGCTAAAGCACCAAAAAAAAAAAAAAACGGTTGCAAAATGGATCTCAGATAGTAAAACGAAGCCCAAACATTCCGGAATGTTCTCATGCAGTATAGGGGGGGTGGAGACAGAGCCTTAAATTAAAACAGTTCAGTAAAAACGGATGTAAACAGTTCAGTAAAAACTGATGCTTAGAAACACAGAAAAAAAACGAAAAGAGGTCCAGAGTGGGAGAGTCCATTGACCCGTGATGTGTGAGTGTGCGTTGATTCCTGCCTCTCCAGAAGGAGCTGGTCTTGGTTTTGTTAGCATTGGGCTACTGCAGGGTCCGGTGTGTCCTATGGGTCCTGCTGGAGATGACTGCTGCTGCACGGCCGGATGTGTCAGAGGGGGAGGGAAGATGGGTGGAGGGTGGAGGGAGGCTTGGCTGATCAGATGTCTTACCTTACACATGTGTTCGCTCTGGGGAGACTGCATTCCCCACACTCTCCCTCTGTACATGTGACACATTCTTTCCCACCATTTTGTCTTGCATAATCACCAGGTCCCGCCTTTTCTTTTTGAAACTTTCCGTCTCTCCCATTTTATCCCTCCTCTCTTATCAATTCTCTTCTCTAGTCAATAGCTATCGGGGGTTTACTCAGACTTTGCTTTCCTTCCACTTTCTGTGAAATCGGCGTTGAAAAATTATACCAACGCAAGGCTTTAGATATTCAGGATCATGGGAAAGAGGGAAGTATGGCGAGAACATTGTATAAAGAGATGAAAGAGTAAATGCGGTTTGGAGGATAAAGTAGGACAGGGAAGCAGAGACAAGTAAAGAGATGAGGATGAAATGACAGGGCGAAAAAAGCCTGAAGAAGAAAGGGGAGAAGCGTAAACATGAAATGAGTAATGAATCACAAAAAAGGAGGAGTAGTTTAGTCTACAAGGTCAGTCTTTAGAGATAAACCAACGTTAAAAAGGGATGGGCCCTGACTGAATAAAACCAAACCCTGCACCCAAACAGACACATCTGGCCAACAGCTTTAACTCTTCCCCTTCAATCTTTTCTCCATCCAGCTCTTCCTCCTATTTCTTCTTCTAGCATTTCCCCCTATCTTGTCTTCTACTCCTTCCCCTATCTCTTCTCCTTCTAGTTATTCCCCCATCCATTCCCCTTCAATCCTTTCTCATTCAAGCTCTTCCCCCCATCTCTTCTCTTTCTAGCGCTTCCCCCATCTCTTCCCCCTCTAGCTCTTCTCCCATCTTTTCTCCTTCAAGCTCTTCCCCCCATTTCTTCTCCTTCTAGCTCTTCCCCCATCTCTTCTCCTTCAAGCTCTTCCCCCCCATCTCTTCTCCTTCTAGCTCCTCCCCCATCT
>JACXGK010002025.1:0-12122 GCA_016801125.1 Novumbra hubbsi | reverse complement strand
TCTCCATCTCTTCTTCTTCCAGCTCTTTTCCCCATCTCTTCTCCTTCTAGCTCTTCCCCCATCTCTTCTCTCCATCTTTTCTCCTTCTAGCTCCTCCCCCATCTCTTCCCATTTAAGCTCTTCACCCCATTTCTTCTCCTTCTAGCTCTTCCCCAATCTCTTCTCCTTCCAGCTCTTCCCTCCATCTCTTCGCCCTCTACCTCTTCTACTTCTATCTCCTTTCCCTCTATCTAATCTCTCTCACTCTCTTTTCTCTGGCTCTTTTCACTCTCTCCATCTTTCTTCTTTACAAAACCTCTGTTTCACTCACATCTTTCTTATCTCTGTTCGTGCCTGTCTGTCATGTAGTCTGTGGTATTGTCACTGTCATTATGTGTTTCTACCTTTCTAACAGGCACCATTGCAGGCCTTCTTTAAATAATATATTACTAATAACATAACTGTAAAATATGTGTAATTAAAAATGTTGTGACTATTACTTATGGTTTACGCAACTAGAAGGTTCTAACCCATGACAGTCCCAGCCATCTCCCGACTAACTCACCCATCATCCCCTTCACCAGTCAAACAGACCAGCTGGAGATGCTTATGTTCTGTAGACCTTCTTTGATGAACATTCTGGGTTCCTCTAAAACAGGAAATACACGAAAAAGAGAGCAGCAAACTGTAACGTGTAATTGTTTAGGTGTTGTTGCTAGATTGGGAAACTCCTGGAGGTTCTGCTTAAATGGATTTACAATTTCCAAATGGAGGAGGTTCACGTAACAATTTCCAAATGGAGGAGGTTAGGTTATGACAGGTTATGAGAATGCTAAGCTCAGATCAGACAGAAACAGGATACCTTTGCCCCCCCCACACCTCAGAACCAGATGCCTTAAAGGAAATAGCTACCTCTTAACAAATCTCTTACTTGCTGTCTCTGAATTAGAGGCCTTTGAAAAACTCTGCTGAGCCGGGTTCCTGTTTCACGATGAGGATTTAGCAGTGTTTTAGGTGACAATGTAAATGTCTCAATTAGGTTTCCTCCCTCTTTGCCTCGCTTCATCTAAACACAAACTTGCTTTCTCTGTTCACTCTCTACTGGCTCCCTCACAATTTCTAGCTGCAGATGTATCATCGACACCCCCCACCCCCCCCACCCCCACCATCACCCCCCACCATCGGGCTCCCATATCGCCTGTCTTCAAAAAAAAAAACTCTGCAAACACACACACACACACACAAACCCGGGCACGGAAACACATTCTGTACACACGCGTCATACACAGGATCTCACCGTAAAAACACAGTACATATGCACTGTACAGACGCACGCACACACACACACAAACTAAGTCTAGCGGTTCCAGATGTGTGCTGCACTGGATGATGTCATGGAGGCAGACCAGAGGCAGTGGGCTCGGATCCAGTTCTTTTTCTCCTCAAAACATTTGTTTTCAGACTGAGTGGTGGATGAGGGAAAAGAGCTGAGAGTTAAAATATTCCCAGAGAGACAAGCAGCTGCAGGAACGAAGCTGCAACTAGAGCGTTATCTCTGATTAGTATGCAGAGTCACAGACACTTGCTCGTTGAACAGACAAGGCAGCCACAAATACAAATATTCTTGCGCAAGCGCACGCGCACACAGACAAACAAACATACGAAAGACACACTGTGTCAGATTGTACTGTTGAAAGATACTTGAAAAACATGTAGAGAGAGAGACAAAGTGTGTTTGTATCAAGCCCCTCCCGTTTCCCTAGTAACAGCATTGACGGACAGATGTCCATGCGGGAGGTCCTACAGGATCCCACCCTGTGAAGTTATCCAGAATTCACAAGTTATTTACACGTGCGCATGTACTCGTATACTAATAAACGCCTGGACAAACACACACTGCACACACCCCCAGAATACCAATGGCACCTCGACATCCCAGAAAGACAAGCGATTAGACTGCCCCAGATGTTGGTCTGTTTTAAACAGGTAAAATGAAAAGGGCCCATTTATTACTGAGGTGGAGGGAGGGAGACTGGGAGAAGTGGGAAGCAAGGCACAAGTCACAGAGAATGGGACAGAATAGGGGAGAAGGAGATCAGAGAAATGGGGAAAAGGGAAGGCTTAGGTCACAGAGAAAAGGAGAGCGAGAGAGGATACAAGATGGGAGAGGGGAGGTCTGGTGGGGGTCGGCTGTTGTGGCTGTCGCTAGGAGACCTTAGCGTAAATAAGTTAGGGAGAGAAGAAGTGGCCGTGTCTGCCAGTTCAGAGTATGACTGGCTGATGACTCCAGGGGAACCATTAGCAGAGGAACAGAGGATGTGTGGTGTGACTGTTTTACTGGGAAGTAGCAACATGCACTAGCAGCCACTCCCTCCTCGAGGCTGTTAAATGGCCAACATTTACGTGAGGCGGCCAATAATTCCCTAAGACACAGTCTGGTGTGTGTTAATGAGCTTATAAAATAGATGGCAGCATTTTTGTTAGTATAAAACATAAGGATATTAATCTAAAGGGTGCGCACGTGAGTGTGTACTTCTCACACAATAACATACCTATGTCACTCTGACTGTGTGGCCATGTCACTTCATCATGTAGAACGAGAGAGAACACAGAGATTGTGCAGATAGATAGAAGTTCTATTAAGTATGTGTTTTTGGCCACAAAACTGTTTCCTAAACACAAAAAATATTTCCAGTTATAATAATAAATAAATATATATACACGTGAGATTAGAAGTGCCTTTAAATAAAGCAAAACAAGTATTCTTTAAAACAAAATCAGAAGCACAACTTTGGTCTGGCTCCGTATATGTTTGCTTTCATCATCCCACCAGCCTTTCTACAAGATTTCCTAAGCAGTTTGAGTCATAATAAAGTAGAATATCTTTTTGAACATTCAGCCAATCATGGGAAACAATGAACATTCAAGCGTTACAGTTTAATCCCACAATAACAATTATTTAATTGAAACCCGGTTTAATCAAAACTGCTCAATTTAAATAAAGATACACGTAATTTTCACAGGATAACACACAGTCAATTGAACTTCAGGGATATAAATGTACTCAGTTAAGAAACATAAGTGATTGTGAATCAATGTCACCTGTTTTGGTGCAGTGGGCCCTGGGTTCCTCCTGGTGCAGTACAATGCCCGGCCTCATTTGGTCAGAGTGTGTAGGCAGTTCCTTAAAGGTGAAGGCATTGATAACACTGACCTCACGTTCCCCAGACCTGAATCCAATTGAGTACCTATTTAAACTTTAATAGTTTATCAAACACTCAATGTGTGAGTTGAATGTTCCACACATTTTGTGTAGCACTGTAATTACTTCAGTCACCTATCAACGCAAGAACGGGTGGGTGCTTTGCTTATGTAAGTGTAAAGTGCAATTAAGTACCATTCTATTTCAGGCTGTAAGTGTAAACTGCAGTAAAAATTTCATTTGGGACCGGAGGCCTAGTGGGGTAATTTAAAACCTTAAACTTCCACCTGGCAGTGGGGGGTCCTGATTCAAGCCTTCAGTTGTAAATCCAGTCTTGATGGATTATTATATCTAGATATGCACACAGGCAGGCTGTATTTTACATGTGATATCGAGTTGCTGTCTGATCATTATTCTCTCTAGTCATTATAGCGTGGACACATTAAGCTTAGCTCAAGATAAAGTTGTTCTAAAAGGCTTAACACACATTCTGCCTCCTTTCTGATCCGAGAAGTTGTTCCGTGACCTAGAGCTTACCGCTCCAAATATCGCTAAACAATGTGTCTTGTGGCCCAGGGCTGTCCAACCGTGTAAGTTTCTACCTCTAGTGCACAGGGACCATGGGGTTGAATACTTCCCTTTTTCAGCCCAAACTCTATGTATACAGTACTGGGAAAAAGTCTTAGGCATCTGAAACTTAAGATGTTTATTTGGATATTAAAGTTCTATTCATATTTATATATATTTTTTTTATTATATAGTTTCCGTTTATACACTTGGTACCCAAATAAAGCGCCTTTATTTCACTTTCAGATGCCTTGGTGCTATTCCATACTGTTAACCCATGATCTTACCCAGACCTCATCCTGACCTAACCCTGCCCTAACCCAGACATAACCCTGACCTAACCCTGACCTAACCCAGACCCAACCCTGACCTAACCCAGACCTAACGCTGACCTAACCCTGACCTAACCCAGACCTAACCCCGACCGAACCCTGATCTAACCCAGACCTAACCCGTACCTAACCCTGACCTAACCCTGACCTAACCCAGACCTAACCCTGACCTAACCCTGACCTAACCCAGACCTAACCCTGACCTAACCCAGACCTAACCCTGACCTAACCTTAACAATAACCCAATCATTTCTAAAGCCGTTTTGGAATACAACTAAAATTAAGTATTCTTAGAGTTGGAACTCTCGATTGACTCAACCATTCCCATTCTGCCTTCAGACCAGATCTGCCTCCAGAACATTTCTGAGTAATTAAAACTCCCCACTCCTGATTGCGTGTGAACAAACGCTGAATTATTTAAAAACACATCCAAACTGTTCAGGCCAAGGACCTCATTGTGTGTTTGCTATTTACAGGGTGTCGCGTGACTGCAGCCTGTTTCATTGTATTGGGTGGCGTTGCTTTAAGAGGTGAACAGATCCTGTTAGTGGCTTAGTGTTGAGCTAAATCAGATTAGCTTGCTTCAGTTACCAGTCCTATGGTGCTACAGGGGTCTGTGGCCCACCCAAACAGAGCATAGTCCCTATCTCATGGTTCCTTTAACTCAGTCCAATTGCTCCACTTTTTGTCATTCTATACTTCATACACTACAAAATCTGTTCCAAAATTATGGTCATAAATGAGTATTCACTTAGGCATAGATAGATTTCATTGAAGTGATATTACATGAATTTCCTTTCTCTCACTTTAGCAAAACAATGGTGGGGTGATGTATCCATTACATTGTAGTTGGTAACACAATCTCAACATATTTATAAGCAATTCTCAAAGGCATTTGATCAAAGTTATCATTAAATTCAGGTTGAAGAAACTGACCTAATTAGTCCTGGCAATACACATTTCAGATTTGTCTTAGCAAAATAACTATTATAACAGATTGGGTCAAATCATTTAGTTCTTATTGTTGACAAAGAAATGTCAAAAGGTTACATTTTACATAATTTTGTATTGTAGTTGTAATTCTAATGACACAGTTGTTGTTGTTGTGAGGACACGTTTACTCCCTCCCTTGCACAATAATTTGTTCATTTACAGTCGAATTATGGGTTTAGAGGCTATTCCCTAGGTCCCAAAATCTAGTTTGAATGATCTCAAAAGTACTACTCTGGATGATTTTGTTTTAGAATGTGTTCTTTTACAAATACATTGGAATCTGGTTACATTACAAAAACACATTTCAGAAGTGGATAAGAAGTTAAATGTAACAATTATCATCTCAGCGTGAAAAGGAAGTTGTTCCTTTCATGTCAGTGATCATGGTGATCCGCTATATATGCTTGGATCAGCATTGTACACATTGTTGTCTCATATTTACTCCTGCGACTCCTTGACTTCTAAAAAGGACAGACACTTGGTTGATATTTTTATACGGGGATGAAACTTCTTAACTATCTCACTGCCAAATTTAAATAGAAAAACAACAGATGCGCTCATAAGACTTTCTGGTACTGAAGATATCAAGGTAAAATTGTTCAAATACATTGTTTACCTCAAAAATCTATCAATGTAATGTTCTTCAAATTATTGTTATCATTACAGTACCATGCAAAAGGCACATGAAAGTCGAACTAAAGCCATTTATTTAGGTAGTATAAATATATATTTTACAAATAATCACTTACTATCCAAATAAATGACATTCATCCGTTTTCAAGACTTTTGCTGGTCTGTTTTGTTCTGTTTGATTGGTGCCTTTGTTCCTGAACGTAGCCTGTCCCTTTGTCATTATTGTTTACACCTGTGTCTCGTTAGCTCCATCTATATTATGTCAGTGTTTGTGCCTCGTCCCTCCTTTATGAGATGCTGTTTTACCAAGCAAGTTCTTTTTGTGTAGTTTATTTGTGGTTTGCCTTTTTGCCCACCTTGATTACTTTCTGCCTACTTGCCTTGTGTCCTTTTGTTTACTGGATCTAGTTTGTATTTTTGTTCAACATGTTTTGCCCTTTTTTGGGAGTTCTGTATTTTGCTTTTTTCTCCCTGCATTGGTTTGCGAATAAATCCACATCCACTCTGCGACACAGACCTGATAATTGTGTGAAGTAAATCATTACATTTGCACAATAATGTATAACTCATTATCAACTCCACTTATACTTCCAATGTTAACTGGTAATGTTTTTTCACACTTGGTATCAATTTTCGAAAACAAATGCAGGAAAGGTTGCCAACGTAACTTTTTGTGACTGACCGCTTAGTATTCACTAGTTATTGGATACATGCATGATGTCTACAGGAAATTGTTTCCCTGGTGACCGTTTGAAGCCACTGTATTCCCCTGACTTGTCGGTATGCTGTAAAATGTCTATCTGCTAGGGCAACATATGAATGCATTTAGTTTGTGGTTATTGTTTTTTGTGTTTCTGCTTGCTATGCAGCTTTTGTGTTTGTTTCGATGGTTTCAATTCATGAATTTGGACAGTGCTCATACAGGTTGAGACAAAGGTAAATAATGACTTGTTAAAAATAACCACATGAACAACTTAGTTAAGCAGAATGTTCCCCAAACATGAATCTGTCAAATTACCCCTTTGTTGCAAGCATGAAATGAAGGTATATGTGGAGGTCCGATACATGGATTTACAATCATTTCAGTTGAAGTGCAGCTTTACGGATGTAAAGTTCTATCTGCATAATGCGTATAATGGAGGAACTGAGGATGTATGATTAGTTGCTTGATGTTTGAGGAGCCAGTACTAGTGTCTGGAACAGGGGGGGACTTCATTGCTTTTCCAAACGATCCCCAAATGGGTTTTGCAGATGCCATCCCTGAAACTAGTTTGCGCTTGGCTTCTCTTAAGAGGTATGTACTGTATACCTGATCATAGACGCCTCCTCTGTGGCACTCCAGGCTTTTTCTCTCTCTTGCAGAGGCTCTTTAGCTGACAGGTGAACCACGGCTTGTCTGCATTGCAGGACACGCTTTTGGATGGAATGTGGATTCCGCGAAATACCTTGATGTAGGATGTGACCCTGCCTGTGTAGTTGTGAATGTCGCCATGGTTGTCTGTTTGAATATGTCCCCATCTGTGCTGTTATGTTTTCCTTCTATCTCCCCAATTGCCTCCTCGGCCCAGTTCTGCCCCATTTGTTTGGCAGGCTTTTGAGCTTTAAATATCAGTCTGTATGCAGGGATGAGTAGGATGGACGTATATGGTAGTGTGCTGTGCACATTTATTCGGGCTGAAAACATTGTCTAGAATTGTATCGTGTTGGGGAGGGTATTTTCGCCAATTCTGGCCTCTTGGAAAGCGCTTAAGGCTTGTGTGGTTGACATGATGGTCAATGTAGTAATATGTCTGGTCAGTCAGTAGATGTATTGTGGTGTTACAGGCACTTAACACCCAGAGGAAAATTGCTGAGCAAAATTTGCATCGTGAATAGTAAGGTTTGCAGTGGACAAACAAATTCCTGAACTGCAGGTTTTCCGGATTGTAGCAATGGTCTTGCACACACCTTGATTGACTTATCTCAATATTCCACCGTTTGATTTGTTGCATAGTTCTCTGTCTCAATCTGCACGTAACCAATAAGACCAACTCATTCCAGGGCATTTTTGGGAAGAGAAGTCCTTTGTTGGATTGATCAGGAGTACCTCTTCTATTTTGTCTTGAATCATAATGTATGTTTAATTGTCACTTGGAATATATGAATATCTGTCAACTTTGACTAGCGTTATCCCTACAGGGTTGTGCACTGTACGTTGTCTCTACCACCACTGTAACATGTATTTTAAACGCCTATACAACTTTTGCATATTCTATTTCCATTGCTGGGTTTTAGATGTAACAGTTTTTGCCAACTCACTCCCTTCTCTCTCTACCCAGTGACTGCTCTTTATTTCATCATTGCATCTGCTTCATGCTCCGGAGGAAGACGTATGCTGGGGGAGGCCAGCTCTTCCTCCTGAAGACCATGTCTGTGATGTAATACTAAATCGATAAAGACATCGCCCTTTAGCAGTGTCCTCGCCCATCATAAATAGCGTGTTTGTAATTCGGCCATGTTTAGCTAGTCTCTGACGTACGAGGTCCCATAGGATCTCTACTCTCCGCTAGACCTTGCAGCATGCCCAGCCTCCACCCACTGCTCCCCTGGGAACCGGACATTTACCGGGCTGTTGCTGTCAACCTCACGGTGCTCCAGGGTTGAGGGGCTGTGTTCAGTTAACAAAACAATATCTTTGGGTATTCAATTTTAGGCTTACTGGGTTACATAGATATTTTGATTCGTAATTATTGAATATTTATTTGACCGATGTATTGGCACACGCAGGAAGGCAAGGACATTGTCCTTGGTGACCCGAAAACACTGTCGCACTCTTTGTTTTTGTGTGTGAATACAGAGTATGCTTAGCTACAGTTTGATCATCGCTCAAGTTTCAAATCCATCACTGATGGAGTTATTGATCCCAGCTCCTTTGAACATTGTCTTTGCCTGTGTCCATTTTTCCTTGTGTTTATTGTTGTTTATTTGCATGTTTTGTGGTGGTCATGAAGACAACATTGATTAGGTTAAGGATAACGAGGAGTCATGTCAGGAACAGAACGCACAAGTGAAACGCAACAAAAAAAGGGCACGTGAGTAATCATAACTAAAGTAAGCAAAGATTGTGAAGGAGCTGCATGTGAGTGTGTGTGAGTTGGGGAGGCAAGGTAATTCTAGGTTTAGCGTTCATCAACTCGGTCTATCTCGCTGGAGTCAGCAGCAGAAACTGGCTGGCCTTTCCTCAACTGTCCAAAGACCACAGAGAGAGTTAGGGCAGACAGAGGTTCCTTTGTGCTGTGGAGCACATATTCCTTTCACTCAACGTTCTGGTTTTCATTGTGATCCAAATGCAGCAGGCATTCATTTACCAAATGTCATGTTCCATACTGGCACACAGTCAAGCCACTATACGGCTTATGAAATGGAATAAGTGTTTGTGTGTGGGTTCCAAAACCACTGTACGACCTATGAAATGGAATAAGTGTGTGTGTGCGTAAGAAGCCACTATCTGGCATGCAAAGTGGAATATGTGTGTGTCAAGCAACTATACGCATTATGAAATGGAACGCGTTTGTGAATTCATGCATGTCTGTGTAAATTAGTACTGGTGCCAAAAGGAGACGATGACTCCCAGAGTCCCATGGAGGTCTCCCTTACTAGGAGGAACAGGCCTGGGTCTGCAATCTGAGCAGCAGTGTTGCTTGGAGCCCATTTTGAAATGTAATTCTACTCCTAAGGTTAGGAGGTTACAAGGAGGAATTCCATTGTACATCCGTTTTTTTATGGGTAGTGGGTTCATTCGGAAGGTGGTAACACACAACAGACATGGACACAACTACTGGGTATGTTAGCCGTTTGGGGCATCAATTGAATAAACATCTTGTGCAATTTCATGGATATTTAGAGTACTGTGCAGTTTAAAGCAAAAAGCTGGGTACATCTCATGAACAAGATGCTACAAATACTTTTAGGATTGCAATATAAGATGCCATTGCATGATCCTTTGTTCCTTCCTCTAGGGAACCAGGGCTGTATTCAGAACCTAATGTTCCCTTCCAGTCTTCTTGCAGTACAACACGATGGGACTAATAAAATCTGCCCCTAAGCAGGAGAGTCAGTACAGTGAACTTGGTGGCCTTAGTCGGAAATACCATAGGAAGCATCTAGACACACCAATGGTCCCCAATACACCGACTACCTATTCACCAACGCCGGCCCCCACCACACACTAGGCTGGGAGATGTCACTTTGGGGCAATAGAACCGGGCACATGTGTGGTGATGCTCGGTGCATACGTCCGCTCCCCAGGATGTAGCCCCCTGGTGGAGGACGCGCGGGCCGCGCCAGGCAACTGTCGCCGTTCGCTGTCACGCGGTCATGGAGACCGTGACGCTGTCACTGCTTAGACATCGTCCAGCCCCGGCTGGTTTGGCAAGGCAGGTCATTTGGCCACGCCCTCGTAACCCATATACAGTGTGGGTTTAGTTTAGTCCATATACAGTGTGTGCATGTAGGACACTCCCTGGGTATACGGGGGGAAAACCTTCGTCGGCATGAAGTCTATGGAGTCCGATAGGACAATGTTGTTCACGTGCAGATCGGCCTTCATAGCTGTAGACCTACTGTACATCTCCCTCGCTGTGGTGGCCCGGGCAGACTTAATAGTACCAATGACATTTAAAGGTGAGCCATTAACTCCAGACACGAGTGGCCAAGCCCGCAGAGTCCAGACATCTCTGTTTGCCTGGTCCGATTGTAAATGATCTCGCCAGAGTAGTTTCCATAGATTCCCACTCAACAGGAGGATGACATTAAATAATCGGCAAAAGGATGTAGGGAAGGATAAGTAGAGCTAAATGCTTGAATAATACCTGAGCCAGAGTGCACAAGACCACAGACAGGCAGAGATTCATCTTCACCACAGTAACACCCCTAAGTGCAAAGCCAAGACAAGGCTGGACTGGCTTTGGGATAGGTCAGTGAATGTCCTTGATGGGTTGAGCCAAAGCCTGGACTTGAACCCCATTAAACATCCGTGGGGAGCCCGGAAGATCACCAACGATCCTTAGCCTTTGATAGAGATGGAGACGGAGAGGATCTGCATGGACAAATAATCGAAACTGGAAAAAACCAGGTGTGCAAACTGTTAGAATCATCCCCTATAGGTTTAGAACCACATCATCTGAATGCTCAGGTATTTCAGATATGTTGTTATTTTGGGGGTATTGTGAATAGAATTGGAAATTATATATTAAACCTATACAACAAAATGTGGAAAAAGTGAAGAGGTCTTTATTACGGCACTGTACATCTACTCATGTCTCACAAACGTGTTTACAGGTTTTATCAAACCAGATCACCCAAAAATGAACCTGTGAAATGCTGAGTCCTTTTTTCCTCCTTTATACCTCTCTCTCCTTGTTTCCTTTTACAGAACAACTGTTCAGACCAGGAGTTTGCTAGCAGACTGAGAAAGGTTTTGTGTGGCTATGCTGTGCAACCCAACATGACCGCATACAACTGTGTTAATGGTTTGTTACCCACCGAGCCCATTTCTCGTCTCCCCATGTTAATTATACTTCCATTCTTTCCCTACTAATTGGCAATCGTCTATTGAGAGACCCGATTACAGGCTGGTCAGCAGTGGCTTTTCCCTTTGCCTGCAAGAAAGTAAAAATGCTGTTCAAGAAACGTCAAGCATTAAAAACAATTGGATGACATCATCACATGGTCTTGCAACATTATGGCCACATTTTATGGGGGATTTGAGAATATCCACAATGGCGTATTCACATACAAAAACATATAGTCCATACACACATACACAGTATGGCCTATTTATTCACATAGATTCAAGTGAAGTAAGATATAATTAATCTCAACAACTATTCTATTCTTCTATACTCCATCTGGGCAAGCTTGTAGGTCTAATCCCCAATAAGCTTTTTAATAGGCTCTTGTTGACAATGTATAGGTCTTAAAGCCAGCTGGCCAGATGACCATGGTTGAAGGGAAGTTGGACAGTGTTTGGGGCTTGCATCAGCACAGCACAGCACTATATAAGTCATAGAGCTCCATTGGGCTGTAGCCCTGGTCCAAAGAGTACCTCAGCACTACATTCAATGTCAATTCTCCATGGGAACAAAACGATGGTGACAAAATATCTATTCCAGATGGAAGAGAGAAACAACCAACCAACAGATTCAGCTGCTGCTGACCTATTTTTCCTTCTCACATTTCACTTTTCCTCTTGCTTTTATATGACTCCCCCTTTCAGGATTGAAATTACTTTTCTATTGCTACAGGAATGAAAACCAATCTTAAACTAATAGAAGCACTTCAGATTTGTGATTTGTATTCAACAATAAACTTAGGCACTTTGTTATATTGTGTAGGCTTGCCTATGTGACTGTTGGGATCGATTGTGGCCCAGAAAC
>JACXGK010002024.1:6518-60009 GCA_016801125.1 Novumbra hubbsi | reverse complement strand
ACACACACGCAGACACACGCAGACACAGAGACACACACGCAGACACATGCAGACACAGAGACACACACGCAGACACATGCAGACACAGAGACACACATGCAGACACAGAGACACACACGCAGACACATGCAGACACAGAGACACACACGCAGACACATGCAGACACAGAGACACACATGCAGACACAGAGATACATGCAGACACAGAAAAACACATGCAGAAACAGAGACACACACGCAGGCACATGAATAATCCACCTAGATCTTGGCCCTTCTTGTAATGAAACCAGGTGTAGATTCTGTAGGGAGAGTAACTGCTTCAAGAGGAAGAGACATGTGTTCTAATCCTAAGGTTTATACAGGTGGTAGACAGATGATCATTACTCACACACACACACATAGCCACGAGGGCACACGGACACACACACACGCGCAAAGATCATTCTCAGTTACTGTCAGTCACCCTTGTAGCAGATTTGACACGTGTGTAAAAATAACTCTGTCAAAGCCATGTCTCGGGATAGAGTGATGGAGGCGGGGGCTGGAGGATGACACCAGCCCTCCACAGCCCCCCACTACGGGGCACTGTAACACCAGGTCTTAGGAGACAGGAAATGCCATCACACGTCAGGGCTCACTGGGGATGTGTTCCTCAACAGAATCACGGTGTTCTGTGTTCTAGGTGCGCATCTTCACCTTCTCAGTGGGTCAACACAACTATGATAAAGGCCCGGTCCAGTGGATGGCATGCGCTAATAAAGGTACAATGTTTTTGTTTGGCTTCGCTAAACATCGAACACCGGTTTGATTGGTTCGTTTCCATGTTGTGTCATGGGAAGTGAGTCTGTGGTCTGTTTCTACCAGGATACTTCTATGAGATTCCCTCTATTGGAGCCATACGCATCAACACTCAGGTGAGAGACTTTCTTTTTGAATGTGTTTGTTTTTTTGTTGTTTTTTCCATTGATGTGTGTAGCTAACTTGGTGTGTATTTTAAATGTGTATGTGTGTTCTAGGAGTACCTGGATGTACTGGGTCGCCCCATGGTTCTAGCTGACCAGCAGGCCAAGCAAGTCCAGTGGACTAACGTTTACCTTGACGCTCTGGTATGACATCACTTCCCTATCCCACAATGCACCTCAACAGAATCTACCTCCACTTGAGGGGACTCTGAAAAGGGACATCGATGTGCTGTCATTTAACTTTCTTCATCTGTACGCGCATTAGGAGCTCGGTCTGGTCATCACAGGAACCTTACCTGTCTTCAACAAGACCAAGTATAAAGATGAATGGGGATTAGAGGTGAATCACTCAAACACGCACATCAAGTCATTCTGTCGATAATCCCATGCAAGCAGTAAACACCAAGTCAGCTTGCCTTTGTCACAGAATATGTCCATGTCTTCTTCTCTCTCCCTCAGATTCAGAACCAGCTCATCCTAGGGGTCATGGGGATTGACGTGTCCCTGGATGACATCAAGAAGCTCACGCCACGGTTCACCGTCAGTAACACACACTAAAACCATAGCTTTAAGAAAAACCTTCCATGTTAAAAACCGGATTAAAATATATACATCGAAAGCAAAATATTTATGTGAATTGAAATATATAAATTAAAGCGAAGGCAAAGTCTGTATGTGAATTGAAATATATCAATTAAAGTGAAAGCAAGGTCAATATGTGAAGGGAAATATATAAATAAAAGTGAACGCAGTGAATAAATGAATGGCAAAGTTCGGTCAGTTAGGTATTCAAACAAGGTTTCATGAGTCATAGAAAAGGAAATTGGGTGAATCTAATGTATGAATTGGATTTAATGTTGTGTAATTGATTGTCACAATCTTTGCTGTTAGCAGCATAACCATCCACCGCTGTACACAAACCCTGGAAAACGGACAGCTTATTGACTTTAAATGTAATAGATCTTGTTGCCCCTAGCTGAAGGTTTCCTTGTCATTGACATTGTTTTTACCCACCTGGGCAAATGTTGAATCTTTACCATTAATCTTCTGTGTTCCGACTCTCCTCTAATATGTTCTGTTGTTCCTCTCCTCAGATCGGACCTAATGGATATTATTTTGCCATTGACCCAAATGGATATGTACTACTACACCCCAACCTTCAACCTAAGGTGTGCCTCCCACTTCTGTTCTGTTACCACATGTCATAGTACCCCAAATCATACACAGTTGACTGATTTTCCCGAGGTGCTACTAGGATCTCAGTGGACCTTCTGCATGTTCATTTCCCCACACACATGATGCGGTATATCTAGCCACAGGCTAGCGTAATGGCCTGACCCACCTTTAGAGAAACACAAGCCACTACTCTGCCCCACCTCCGCTAATCCTCCTCCCCTTCACGTCTCCTGACTTCATCCTTGTAAAACTCCCCAGGCCAGGTCCTGACAGGCTGCAGTAGGCCATGTGTTGCCCAGGCCCAGCCTCTCGGTTTGGGCTATGTGTGTTCTGAAGCGAGGCCTGGTTCTCCCGGGACACATATACACCTTGCATCTTATCCAGCCACAGCCTCCCCACACTAATCAACATGGACACACAATCATGGATCCAATCTACACACACACACACACACACAGGCACTGGAACTTAACCTTGACCAACACACAGCATACGCAGGGTGTGCATTAGTGTGTGTGTGTGTGTGTGTGTGTAGACCTGCAGTCTCTGTTTCAGTGTGACCGGGGGTCATGTGGAGGGTTGTGTGTGTTCCCTGAGGAGGAACCATGTGTGTGAGTGTGTCAGTCAGGGTTTCAAACAGGCTTCATGTCTGGTACAGACAGGAGATGAATGCCATCATAGGGCCTTGGTCTGACTAATGGAATTTCGCTGAAATATTTTACAGACTTTCCAAATGTAGTGTACGTGGGCGTCAGACAACTATTTGGTTGAGGTTGCAATGGCCTTGGTTTGATTTCTGCCTGTCCACAGATACTGATATTCTCTTCAGATAAATGTACCTGGCCAATTAATTCACGTTATCATCAAATGGAGATGTTCTCACCCACTTGCCTGAACATTTCTCTCAGGATTTTGTTCACTACATATTTCAGTCTTGGAGTCCTTTGTATCGCAAAACTTGCAATTACGTTTTCTCCGTCTGTCACTACCCTGTCAATTTTATACAGCTATCATATTGTTAAATCATTTTTGAGACCTAGAAACTGTCTTATCCAATACCTTTTCTGTAGAGAAAACTAAGCATTGCCTGATATCGTGTTGAGCTAGGAGTCTGGCAAGGGTGCTACATCTCCCACTCATCTCCCAGTCTACTCATGTCTCTCATTATGCATTTTCTAGAAAAAGATCCGCAACCGCAAGACAAGACTCAATAAGCCGTATGCAATTACCTTTCACGAGGTGAGAGTAGGATGGATCTAGAGTAGTATACTATAGTAGAACATAGTGTAGTTAGGATTTTCCCCTAGACCGTCATCTTTTTTACTTTTGTGTGTGTGTCTCCAGTAAATTACTTAAGAGCCCCCTCTGAAGTGATGGTGTTTGCTGCTGCTTTCGTCTTTTATAGCTAGCTTCCTACTTCCATGAGCTAATGTAAATACTTTACACAATTGATATGGTATTTTTATATTTTATTTGTTATTCCATCTGCCATGGATGAACTAGTCTAGAAGATTCAGTGTTTGTGTACAGTTATGCATGATAAGTGTAAGACATTGGAGCTGGAGAGGTTTGGCAGAGAGAAGCAGTGAGAGACGCAGATAGAGAGGCCATGAGAGAAGCAGTGAGACTAGTCAAAGAAGCAGTGAGTCTAGTCAGAGTAGCAGTGAGACTAGGCAGAGAAACAGTGAGACTAGTCAGAGTAGCAGTGAGACTAGTCAGAGAAACAGGGAGACTAGTCAGAGAAGCAGTGAGACTAGTCAGAGAAACAGTGAGACTAGTCAGAGTAGCAGTGAGACTAGTCAGAGAAACAGTGAGACTAGTCAGAGAAGCAGTGAGACTAGTCAGAGAAACAGTGAGACTAGTCAGAGAAACAGTGAGAGAAGCAGAGATAGATTCATTGAGGGAAGTGAGATAAGAGGTGCCTGCCCTAATGACCAATATTACCGAAGAGCCTTAATTCTTACGGCTGCTTGTTTGACTGGAATGGTACTGTACAAATCTATCCATGTACCACTGCCATACATTCCTGTTTGTATTCACATACGCACGCACACACACTCTACACCCATTCGCTTTATAAGTCATGTCCATTTCCCCTTCGGTTCTGTACAGTAAATAATTCCTGAAAGGGCATGGACCTCTGGTCTGTGTGTCAGGGGGTGCTGATGGGATCCACCACTGACACACACACACACACCCTGTCAGTCTCACTGTTCATGACATCTGTCTGTTTCAGTGTTTGATAACAGAAACAGAGGGCTGTTTGAATATTCAGGGTGACCCTGGACACTTTAAACATCTTTGTTTCTATTTCCCTCGTGTGTTTGGTCTGTGTGTGATTAGGGTTGTATAGAAAAGCTGTTTAATATTCATCACTCAAATCCCCTACTGCATTTGGATTATGGATGTCTTCCACACCCACCCAGTCACTTACTTGCTCATGATCTGCCTTTCTTTCTACCTTCATTCCCTTCTTTCTATCTACCTTTCTTCCTTTTCTATTGTGTTACGATCTGTCTTGTCTACTTTCTTTTCATTGTCGTTCAATATTCTTCTATTACTTTGTCACATACGGCCACGCCCCCTCCTTCTTTCCCTGTCCACTCAATGTGCTTGTATTTCCTGTATCTTCTGGATTATCTTCTGACCTCAAATTAATCCCATTTTGTGTTTTTGGATTTCATTACATGCTCTTCATCTTCTACACTACCCCAAACTGTATTGTCTCTGTCCTTCCAATGTAAGGATCAACACCCTAACCATCAGAGTCTGTCTCTTTAGCTCTAGAATGAACCTTCTATTAAGTGTAACAGTCTAAAGGTAGAGCAGCATTGTATTAGGTTCCATTTTATTGGTCTTGTATTACTGCTTCTGTTTTATAACATTAAGAAGTCACTGTTATGCATATAGGGTTTCACTGCTGAATTGAACAGTCTACAGTCAGTATAAACCACATACACACTCAAGCTGAAGTATTCATGGCACTGGTTAAGCCCAACCTGGCATCGGTTCTCTGCCTTCTTAACTATTCTTTGTGTCTAAATGGATAGACTACTAGTTATAGAAGTGGAACTCCTGTATAGAACCTTGCTATGTATCTTAAAGAGTTAGAAGTGCTGTTGTTCTCTGTGACCTGAACAGGAACCATGACCGAACACCATACATTACAAAATCTACTGCATTTCAACTCACTGTAAAACGTTGACATGCTTTAGAAGGACTGATATAAAACATGTACATATACAGAAATCACTGAATGTTTCTCGCCATAGTTACAACGGCCTCTTATATATACTGAATGCATTAATACAGTTCACTGTGTAACGCGTGTGCCTGTCAGTGTGTTTGTATGTGTGTTTGTGTGGTCATGCATGCATTACTGTGTATGTGTCGTGCTAACTCATCCGCTAGACTAAACACCCTCCTCTCCTCAGAACCCTAAATTCCAGGAACCCGTCACTCTGGACTTCCTTGACGCCGAACTGGAGAATGACATCAAAGTGCAGGTTAATACACACGCACACACACACACACGCAAACGCACACACGCGCTTGATTCACTATACTTTTGATACTTTTTTGGGATCACTTGGTTTTCATTAAACACTATTTCCTTTCTAACCCCTAACTCTTACCACAACCGTAAAGCCCCATTCTAACCTTAACCAGAACCCTAACCCATAAACCCCTCCAAACAGTGAGGACCAGCATAATGTCCTCACTAGTAATGATTGGCCATGGTCTACTATACTAGTGAGGACATCTGGACCCACGCACCCACGCACACACACTCCCTCTCAGGTGTTAGTTGTGTCCTGTCTCATTGTGTGTGATTTACACAGTGATGGCTGTAAATGAGAGGACATGTTTACAGGAGCCTCTCCGTCTGCCTGGGAACTTCATTATGGACTGTACGTGCTACAATCTGCCACTGGTTCTTCCCTCTCCTCTCTCACTCTTACGCTGGGGTACAGATGTGCAGATCAGAACTCTCTAACCCTTTAAACATTTGACATGGTTCCGTGGAAGAAGAAACGTCCTCAGATTGATTTGGTTCTCCCACAGCCTCCCTCCCCCTCCTTCTCCACCCCTCCCTCTCTCACTCCTTCCCTCTCTCTCCTTCTCTCTCCCCCTCTCTCCACCCTCTCTACCTCCCTCTCTCTCTCACTCTCTCCCTCCCATACTATCCCCCCTTCCCTCTCTCACTCTCACTCTCTCTCCCTCCCATACCCTCTCTTCCCCCTCTCTCTTTCTCTCTCTCTCTCGCTCTCTCTCTCTCTCTATATATATATATATAAATATATATATATCACTCTCCCTCTCTTACACTTCTCTCGCTCTCCCTCCCTGTCTTTCCCTCTCTTTCTCTCTGTCTCTCTAGATCAGGACAATGATGATAGATGGGACCCAAGGTGAAGAAATGATCCACACTCTTGTTAAAACTCAGGATGAGGTGAGATCAACCAGCAGAAATATAACTGATTCTGATTAAGTATGTATGTAGGACTTAAGAGGTAAATTAAGTTTAGCATTTAGGATGAAGACATAACCTTGGCCGGCTTGTTTGCTCAGTCATGTTAACATGTCTCCACGCGTGTTCTCTGACAGAGATACATCGACCGAGGGGATAGGACATACACCTGGGCCCAGGTTAATGGAACAGACTACAGGTGTGTTTCTGGATGTGTTGAAGAGGTGTCGTGCCAGTAGGCAGACTCTGTTCCTCTTCATCACCACAAAAACATTTCAGAATGACTCTTTGTTGCAGAGCTGTTAGAAACCGGTCACATGCTGTGTTTGGGGGGGAAGAAGAGGGGGCGCGTTCCTTTCCTGATCCATTTGCACATGCTTTACCTTGTGGACGGAACAGCCCCACCTCAATGTGTCCACAGAGACAGGACAGCCTCTTCGGTAATGACCACCCCTTTCTGTCCACAGCTTGGCTCTGGTCTTGCCCACCTACAGCGAACACTACATAGAAGCAAGTCTGGGAGAAACCATCAGAGAGGCCATGGGTGAGAATCTCCCTGATCCAGGCCACGCCCCTCCCCCACTCCCCCCGTCCTCCCATCAAACCCTCTCTCCTCTGGGCTCAGATCCCAGACTCTCTGGCCTCCCCCTTACTCCTCTTCTCCCTCCCCAACCCACCCTCTCCGTCCTCCCTGTCTCCTCTCCGGACTCCTTCTCGCCGCTCCCTGTCTCCTCTCTCCCTCCCTCCTCCCCTACCTCTCTGAAACACCCACTCCCAGTTCACCTTCCCCCATGTCCCCGTGTTTCTTGTCTGCCGTCTTTCCTCTGTTCTTTGACTCTCCAGGCAGTGGTGGACATGTTATCTCCCACAGTTGTACTTTTCTCCCGGGCCTATCCCCTGTGCTGTAAATCTGTCTGCACCTCTGTCTCTACCCAGACCTGCTTTATTGCTACTCATAGTGGCTTTATCACATGGTCCATCTACCTCTGATGTCGAGCATAAATCCTCTCGTACGAACTATCCAACTCTGTGTTGACTGTAACGTTTCCGTCCCTGTTCTGCGTGTCTGCCCTGCACTGGATCTCCACAGCACCATGGGGCAAGTACTCCGAATCCTCCTGTGAATTACTCACTCCATTACATCTCCTCCATCTCAGCCTGATTGCGTGTCTGTGTTTGTACCATGAAAGACTGCATATTCATTCCACACGGTGACAGGGCGAAAAAAGAGCAGGTAAAACGAGACGCGGGGAAACAAGGGAAAAGGAATGACAGATCTCTCGTGGCAGATAGTAATAGAGAGAACAGCTGAGGTCTATGTGATCTCTGTCCCGCCCAGTTCTTGGAGGAGATGTCCAATATCTGCCTGTCATGTTTTATGCTATTGAAATTCTTTGATAATGAACCAGAGATCTTTGACCTCTTGATGCCGAACTATCAGTGAAACGCTTTTCCAGACTTCTGACACGACTGTATCAATTTAATAGAGGTTTTTCTCATGGTGTCTTCTTTTAAGAGATATCATGATTGTCATTGATGTCTTTACGAGGGTAGGAATTCTGTTTAAATGAACACAGAGAAATCCCAAGCCAAGGCTAGTCACGTCAGGACAACCACACTATGGATTTTATGGCATGGTTCTATATGGCATCCCTTCTCAGATGCATGCCTTCTACGTTCGCAGTTATCTCATCTTGTGAAATCGTTTTAATGGTTCCTTTCGTTCAATCTCAGATTTTTTAACTTGTAGTTTTATGTATGATGAGTTGCATCATCAAAAATCCCAATTAATTTAGTTTTCTCTCTTTTCTCTCTTTTCTCTCTCTACCCCCTTTCTCCCTTCTTGGGCTCACAACAGGTCAGAAGGGCAAGTATTTCTCTTACCCTTTTCCGCTTGTTCACTTCCGTTGCAGCCCGCGACTTATCTACCTGTCTACTTAGCACCTCGTTTGTGTGTGTATGTGTGCCACATTGACCTGTCACCACTCTGAGCGGTGATGGTTGAGATGAACCCGGACCGTGTCAGCGTCATTGGACCCTCAGTGAATCTAGCGTAGCCCTGTTAGCTCGTTTTCAGATAAGGCCTGACAGTGACAGACAGCAGAGTGTACTGGTCCTACAGTGACAGAATACCAAGCTTCAAGCACACACACGTTTGTCATCACAAAATGATCTCGTATTAGCAATGCTGATTAGCAACATCTGTAATAGAGAAAGAAATGTTTTAGCAGCTACTTCATTTTCTGAAGTTGCACTGCATAAGAATAATAGAATGTGTGTCTGGATGACAAAGATAGATCGAGTGGACTTAATGCAAGCTTGATGAACATGCTTACTGCTTGTCATTTATCATCTCTTCTGTTTCAATAGTTGCTGCTTTGACTGCATCAAAACAATAAAAGCTAATGAAACTAGCGAGCTGGTTGCGCCATTTTGACATATCTGCTTATTGAAACTCGCAACATATAGCATAAATTTAGACTTTAAACTATTTTTTCCTTTTTTGTCAAAAGACAACAAGCTACACAGGAATATTCATGTAGAGTTTTGTTTTATGACGCCCCCCCCTAGTTTTGACTGAAAATTTATTGTATTGGCCTGTTTGTTGAGGTTCTATTGTTGCCCTGTGTGATCTGGTTTTTGATTTAACAGAATATGTTTAGTTTCAGTGTGTTTTGAGGTTCTACAGTTGTACAATGCGGGTTAAGGTTCTATGGTTTCACAGTATATGTTGCAGTTCTAAGGTTCTACAGTGCGTGATGCGGTCTCTCTTTTTTTCAGCCATGGACACTTTGCAGGTCGAGAAGTTTGATGAATTGGGCCATACCTTCATTGCCCCCAGGTTAGTGGGAACACATTTCAAAGTACTTACTATAGGTAGAAAATGCTTGCAAACAGTAATGTTTTTAGTGTCTCTGGTTCAGAGCCAAATGACAGATGGTCAATCTCAATTGCAAACTCATTGTTTTGTGTTTTTTAAACAAATGTAATTTGGCAGACTCTTATCCAGAGCAGATAGCATTGACAGCATACATTTGAATGGTTTTGGTCATTCTGGCCATCTCTTTTAGCATACTGTTTAGATCTTCCCTGAATCTACTCCGCCCTCTTTTCTTTTAACCACTTTTACTCCTTATTTATCCCACGGTGTATTACAGCATTGCAGAGCCCTGAGTACTGTAGCATTCAGGATCATTGAAGGGCCCTGAGTACTGTAGCATTCAGGATCATTGCAGGGCCCTGAGTACTGTAGCATTCAGGATCATTGCAGGGCCCTGAGTACTGTAGCATTCAGGATCATTTACTGTATAAAGGGGATGGAGTATAATGTGTTGATTTCTAAATCAACTAATTTCAAATTCTTTGGATTGGATTCTTTTCTAGGGAGTACTGCAAAGGCTTGAAAAACTATGACAACAACACCCAGTTCCTCGTGGACTTCAACAGGTCTATCACCAGGGACACACTGGAAGAGTCCTGTAAGTCTCACACACATAGACAGACACAAACTGACATGCACACCTAGACAGAAACACACTCAGATGTATTTCCTCAGCCTGTTTTGTTCGATAGCATTTGAAGGTGAAAGCGAAGATGATCTGTACATCAGTGCAGTAATTAGAGGAAGTAGTAGACAGTTTGATTAGTCTGGTCTGGCTAAGGAATGATATCAGTCTGATTAAATGATGTATGGGCATTTGATTAGTCTGGTCTGGCCAGGGAGTGATATCATCCTGATCGACTGAGCTTCCTAGAATCTGATGCTGTCATACTACTCTGTGACTCAGGGCATGGAGTGGTCATCATCCAATGGGTATCAGCTACTAGATCATATCATCTTCCTCATTGTCGGCTAATGCATCTCAGTGTCCTGTCTTCTCAAAGCAAGGTCAAAGCATGCTCTCTGTCTCATCCTCGCAGTTTGATGCAAGTTACATGAAAACTGCTTCAGTACCATTGTCTTTCTTCTAGGTAATGTGACTCTGGTCAGCAGGCTGCTTTTGGACGCTGGATTGACTGCTGATCTGGTCAAACTGTGGAAAGAGCAGACGTTGTGAGTGGCACACACTGGTTTTCCCACCATCACTACACAAGTGGGATTGTAAACACAGTGTGTATATATATCAATGTGTCACTTTGTGTAGCTATATACACAGTGTGTCACTGTAATTAGCTGTATACAAAATGTGTCATTGTTTTTAGCTGTATACACAATGTGTCACTGTGATTAGCTATATACATTGTGTCACTGTCATTTGGTATATACAAAATGTGTCACTGGTCCTGTACAAAATGTGTTACTGTAGCAATGTTCACATTGTTTTACAAGGGTCATTGGTTTATTATAATTATTGTTATATTTATTATATCTATTTATCTTTGAACTATAATGGATTTATTTGGATTTCTTTTATTTTGGTAAATTTCTTTGAAATAATGTATTGATAAATGCTAATATTTCTTATCCACTGCCAGTCATAAACACAAAGCATTTTTCAACAAATGTGCAAATGACAATATGCAACATGCTGAACACCTGCTTGTCACTTGCCACTACAGTTCTAGTTAGTGGCTGAATTAGAAAACCCACAAAGACAATGTACTAAAGGCTAAAGGCGGCCCTGGTCAAAAACATATGAAAGCATGTGGCATTGCAGGAAATGTGCAATTAAACCAACACGTTATTGGCCTCCCTCATGGCATAATGTCAAACATAGCAGGATCACCATTGGTCACTGTGCAACCAGAGAGCTGCATGCTGTTCTCAGGTTTTTTTTTGCTGGCTCCAGAAAAATGACATGTTATGTTAGGTGTCCTCATACTGGGACTTAATAATCCAGGGATTTAATCATTTTGGGGTTCATGACGTGATTGTTTATTAAACACCTCTGGAAGGTGAGTCATTTAGACACTCAGGCTGTTCCCTGTCTAACTGATGTCTTATCAGGAAAAAGCCAGGCAGATAACACTGCTTTAGACTACATAATATATGTGTCTCTTGCTATGAGTCAAGACCAGGTTTTAACAATAAAACATGAGGAAAGAAAGGCACCATCCATGCTAATAAGACTCCAAACTAATTCTCCACACATGCTCACCTGTTCTAATAATTATACTTCAAACACACACAAATTAGCGCAAACTATTTACATTAAACAAATAATTATGTTCACAACTAGAACACAAAAAGAAGTGATATTCAGGGAATACACCTTTTTGTGTTCTTCAAAATTGAATGGATATGTAATTTGTCCTGGGAAAGACGTGCTTGAAAGACGGCTCATGCTTCTCTCTAATTGGTCATGATGGTCCCTGAGCCTCTGTTGTTAAACTGTGATTGGTTCCTGTGCATTTCTTCTGTTCCCAGGACTGGGATTCTGGCCAGGTTTGTAGCCACTGATGGAGGGATCACCAGAGTGTACCCCAGAAGGTACGATCAGATTTCTCGTTTCCAGTTAGTTCGTTTGTGTCATCACTGACAACCAACAAATACAGATAGAAGTTGGCTAATGCACAAAGCTATTTTGAAGTGTGTAATGGTTTGGCTTGGATATGGTAGATATGATACTCTTTTACTCTCCTGGCTCAAATCACAAAGCATGGAGAGTGGTTTCTCCCAGATCACTTCCAGCCCAGCCAAGAATATGTTGACAACCAGAAGTGACCCCACATATCCCAGAGTTCTGTAGCCATGTTCTATTGTTCTTAGGTGTTTTCCCTTGATCTGCTAACCTACCAAGGTCAAATCCAAGAACTCTAATGTAAGATTAGATTTTGTAAAATGGTAAAAACAGATGCCAATATAGACATGTTTGAATATTAACCCAACTTTTATTTCATCTCAATTAGTATGTATGAAATAACTGTTAGTCACTCAAGATAAGATCGTCTGCTGAATGAATCAAATGTAATATACAGCGAGTGCTGTGAACTGTCCAGGGTTTGATGTGGGCTGCAACATTTACTTTTTTTTGTTAGTGTCTGTTGGGAGGGATGATTAATTATTATTTTTAAATTATGAATAACAACATTGGTTGGTGTCAATATGTTGATGAAACCTAATTAAACGTGCAAGACTACGTAAAAGATGTTTAACTGCAGTCTTTATATCCACACACCCACTGGAGAAATACATACCACAGGTGGTCTTTTCACTTCTCTCTCCCTCTGTCTGGAGCTCTTTATCAGCAGAGTTGATCATCTAGCTGTCAAATGGCACCAGTGTTCCCTACAGCAGTTCTTACAGAAGAAAATTCATTAATGAAAAAAAATAGAGCCAATTCCATTTTCCCAGAGTGTTTATGGTGCCTGTTATTTTTAAGTATTGCCTTACATTTGAGTCATATATTTTAAACATCTGTGTTAAAAATGGAATGTGTGTGTGCAAGTGTTTATTGTGTGTGTGTGTTTTCAGTGCTGGGGAGGAGTGGACAGAGAATGCTGAGACATATGACTCGAGTTTCTACAAGAGGACTCTGGACAACGAAATCTATATATTCACTGCTCCATATTTCAACAGTAGGTTCACACACGCACTTGAAGTACTTTCAATAGTTCATTTGAATCCACAAACCATCTTGATAACACAAGGTACCTGGACACCAATGAATAAAAACCTCTGCCAATTGACATGGAGCAGTTCCTCACTAGGTTCTTCACCTATGACTTATGCAGACACACACACGTGCACACCACACACACACACACACACACACACACAGAGCCGTAGAGTCCTCTACAGTGTGATCTGCCAAACAACCTTCCTCCTGGGAGGGACAGCCTGTTCTATTCCATCTTTCTGTGGCTCCCTCTGATCTTTGTATCCATCCCCCTCGTTTGTTCTTCCTGTTTCTTCCCCTTCTCTCGCCCTCTTCTCACTACTGTTACCTTCTTCTCATCCCTGCTACGTTTCACTCAAGCCCATGTACTCCGTGTCCTTCCACTGAACACTAATCTATCTAGCAGATCTGGGAGTTAAAGCAGCCCCGCCAGTGGAAGGTTGACTTCTTCACTCAAACTCTAATGTAGCATTAGTAAAGAAACAAATACTATACCACTAGGCCAAACAAACAAAGACACATTAGATTTGACCATCTTTTATTGGGTTCTTTTGCTTAGGTTCATGCTGAGCGCAGAGGTCTCTTTTACAGATGAGCCACTGCTAAAAAATAAATATAAGTAAGGATGATAAATATCATTTGTTTTTCTTTTGGTTTGGTCTGGTGTTTCTGCACAAACACATTTTACACTGTCAATCTCTACAAGCGAATGCAAAGGACAATCAGACAAAAAGCCAAATGAAATCCGTAAGGTTGGATATGTTCTAACATTTTCCTGTGATCGGCTAAATATTCCATGTTCTTTCTTTGACCACAAGCGAGCTCAGTCCCTCAGTGAATGCCCACTTACTATATACAAAAATAGCCAGGTGAATCTGTATTTGAATAGCCTGGTGATAAGAATGTGAGTCTTTACACCCTATTAATCTGTCCAGTGACTGATAGCTTGTTCTTTAGTATACCAACAGAGAAGTGAGGTATGCTGGGACTTCATGAAGGAGGGATTTATAAATAAAAGGCAAGCAATGCAAAGAAGGCCAGTCTACTCTCAGATCCAGAGTGCAGTAACATATGCTGGAACTATTGCCCTCAATAGAAGTCCATCCCCAGGCTATTTCTCATCTTTTCTATGAGCCTGGAACAGCAACCATTCAGAGTTGAGTTTGTGGAAGTGACTATGTCATTTGAGGCAGACAAAATCAAAAATGTGTCTTCTGTTGGTGCGAAGTACACATCACGTTTGGTTAGTGAAAATATTTTTTCCGCAGTGTCAAAGACAGATTAACGAAAAGGTATTCACAGTGTTTTTTGTGTGTTCCCCTACAATTAATAAAATAATTTAATATAAGGGATGCACGGATGAGAAAATGAGTGACTGATACCGATAGCCGATGGAACATAATTGGTGATACTGATGTTTCTGATTCCTGTCACTTTGACACAGAAGGAAGGGTTTCTCTTGCAGTTTTGCAGTCTTAAATTTAACCATTTGCTTCAAATGTCTCCAAACTGATAGCTAAGTTGTTGATGGACCAGAAACTTTTCAATGCGCTAGTAGCTACAATACTGTACATTTCCTATTAGGCATTGTGTAGAGCTGTTCAACACGCTTCAGCCTTTGAAAACCAACGTCCTCCACAACTGCCATTTGCACACTGTGCTTCATTTATAGGCCCATACGCAGGAGCACCTGTATATTGACACACTGCCCTTCACAACATTTCTGCACAACTGTTTGCACTGCTCTTTTCTGCACTTTTGGTTGGATGCTAACTGCATTTCGTTGTTCTGTACTTGTACTGTTCAGTGACAATAAAGTTGAATCTAATCTAAACTGAGAAAGGCTGGTCATCTTAGACAATAAATTCCATGACTTTGTCTGTGAAACGTTTGGCTTTTGCACTGTCTGTTGGTGAGAGGGGATGCGATCTTTGATGTATCGAGTCCAAAGTGGTGACATTTTGCTTGTTGAATTGTGTCTTGATATCTTAGTAGAACATGTATTACGTGGCAATTCGGTTGTCCTGATCAAAATTGTTTAAATATGTCAACACAGCTGACATTATTATGTGTCATGGACACGTGACCGGAGAAACATTAGCCCATTGTTCAAATTTGGTAAGCATTATGCTTTTTTCAGATACCGCAATTGGTCTAAAGTAATCTGCCATTTCAATACCGATTGCTGGCTGATTAATCGGTGCATTGCTGTTTAAAACCATAGAAGCAGCAGAGACAATGTTATGCCCTGATCGATATAGACCGTACAAGGCTACAGAGTTTGGGATGACATCAGAAATAATGAAAAAAGAATCACAGATGTTAATGATATTAAACCTAATAGCCATTATGGTTCTTCCATGCAAAAGGGGTTTTAGAGCCTGGCAGTTGTCACTGGGTGTGAATATGTTGACATTTGTTCCTCGGCTCTTTCCCTTTCCCTACCTCTTTTTTTGCTGCAGAGAGCAGGGAGTCCGGTTATGAGTCAGGTATTCTGGTGAGCAAAGCTGTCGACCTCAACATAGGTGGAGTCAACCTGAAACCAGCCGGTAAGTTGACAATAATGTCCGCTTAGATGGATGCTTAGTTTTTCCACTTGATACTTGTGAATTGAAACTGACAGCCTGATTGTTATGTGAACTATTTAGTCAAATGTTTCTGAAGATCTTGTCTGTTTTTCTTGTTACTTCTAGTGGTGGGAGTCAAGCTGAATGTCTCAGCCTGGATGAATAGCTTCATGAATGCCACCATCAAAGTGAACGTAATGAAAACCTTTATTTATTTTTCAACTATGTTTTGCATCTCCTTTTGTCATGTGACCCTTGATTCATGACGGTCTGTGTTCTGATCTGTTTGTAGTGCAAGGATGAGATCTGTGGCTGTCTGAAGAATGATAAGGTATTATGGGTCTTTCTTATGGATTATCTTCTATACACAGAGTCTGCATTTTTGTGGATGGTCAGACTTTCTTTAAGAACATCCATTTAAGATGAATTCTTGAAGATTTTGGTCTGTTAGTTTTTTTTACAGAGTGTTGCTAACCGCTGTTCTATATTGACTATTATAAGCTGAACTAGAACCCTGAATGCTGATTGGGTTTGACATCAAATCACCTATTACTACTCTAATTGTTGACTGTGTACTCTCTAACTGTGTCTGCAGCACGTTGACTGTGTAATCCTGGACGATGGAGGCTTTCTGCTCATGTCCAATCAGGATGAGTACATTACACAGGTAAAACTCTATTAGCCAATCACATGTTCACATGTCAGTCACTTTCCTCAGATTTAGATTAGACCACACATCTGCCCTCCAGAAAATGTATACAGGCTCTTATATAATCTGTTGACCAGATCTCTATGTGTTTATAGACAACTCTTCTATCAAAATAAGATTAAAACTCTAAAACTGATACCTTTTTACTATCTGGGCTGGCATGAGAATGAACACAACTGAGAAATTGACCTGGCTGAAGGACAGACCTAATATTGAAAATATTTTACACTAATCAAAAGTGTGTTTCTTATTTCAAATCCTCCATTTGAAATAAGAACACAGAGGTCTGGCCAACAGATTTATTTTCCTGTTCCTCCCTCCATCCATGCATCATCTGCCCTTTTTCATGTTCAGGCATTATGAAATGGGTTATGACATGGGTATGGCATGGATATGAGTGTCTGATGTCTTGTTAAAGAAAGGCCGCTCAACACTGCTTATCAGGCATCAAGGGAGGATTTTGGAATAGCGCCAATCCTCTCCATTCATTTTGGGTTAAGGTTTTCCAATGCATAGTGCAGGTTTTCATATAGCGTTTTTGTTTTTACCTGTGAGTTTGTTGAGGACACTTATGTGTCTACATTTAAGTTTGTGTGTAATTTCAATGCGTGTTGTTTTGGTAGTTGAACACAGATCTCTGTTCCATTTAGTTGGATCGATACATGTTTTATGTCTACGTGTGTTGGTGTGGTATTTCAACGCATCTCTACGGTCCATGCATTCAGATCGGTCAGTTCTTTGGGGAGGTGGATCCGCCACTAATGACCAGTCTGGTCAACACATCTCTGTATTCCTTCAACAAGACGTATGACTACCAGTCAGTCTGTGACCCTGAGAGAGACAGCAAGGCTGCTGCAGGACCACATTCTGTCTACGTGGTGAGACACACACAGCCACACACACGCGTGGGATCTTGCTTTGGTTACCTGTAATGCTACATGCATATATTCCCATATGTTGCCATATGTTATGAATGCTCTCCCTTCTCCAGCCTACCATAGCAGAGATGCTGAGTATAGGCTGGTGGGCTTCCACTGCGGCCTGGTGAGTTAGTGGACTCAGTACTGGACCTGTCTAAATATCGCTCTAAATAATGATTGCCAAATGTTCTGTAAAGATATGGTTTGCTCTTACAATAAATCATAGTTGGCTTCTGTGTTTCTGTAGGTCAATAATGCAGCAGCTCTGCTATAGTCTCATCTTTCCCAGTTTCCTGGAGGCAGGTTAGTTGTAGAGAACAATATATTGAATTAAATGAAGTGTTTCAAAAACAGTGATTTTGTAGTTATGAGGCTGCAGGATGTTGGTTGCGGCGATAAATGGCATTGTTGATATAGTGGTCTTTGGGTTTTTGACTATTTATTTGGACTATGTGTTTGGCTTGCTTTCTGTTGATTGGTGGTTGTGTTTGGTAAAAGTAACAAAGACTCTTTTCCTCTAGCGGACTCCGATGACGACATGTCGGCTAACATGTTTAAGGAGAGCTGTATCACAGAGCAGACCCAGTACTTCTTTGAAAATGAAGAGAGGTCCTACTCAGGACTCCTGGACTGTGGAAACTGCTCCAGGTGTGTATGTGCATGTGTGTCTGTGTCATGGAGTTGAGTGGCCATAACGGGGCTTCCTGTGATTTACCTGCGACGAACAGAAGGGATCAATTTAAGAGACCACTGCAAATTGAATCCTTCTGTTCCTCGCTCCAAACTTTCCATTTCAGCTTTTTTGGAAGGGAAAGAAAAAGGCGCAGTGGGCTCTTTCTTGTCCAGAGCTGTATGTCTGGTTACTGTTCTGGTCTCTGCTTTCCTATCTGCATGATAGATAACCAACTATTAATGTGTGTTTGAGTGTAGGTGTAGAAGTTAATTACACAAAGTCTCCATGAACACAAAGTGCACATACTGTATAGATTAGGCTGTAACTTTAGTCATATGCATGATATTCGAATGCCATTATATGGTAACAGAAGTGGCTCCACTGTTCTAGCTACCAGCAAGCGTATTCATTCTCAAAATATCATCTGTATGGCAAAGATGTTCACAGAGGCCCAATGCAAAATTCCTTAAGCTCCAAATAATTTGCTGATGTGCAGGAGATTCAACAAGTGGACTGATCCCTCATGTATGTCTTTCGCCTTAATATACACAAGGTAGTTCAGAAGTGGCTCCAGCAGCAAAACGTCATAGAACTATTTTGAATGCCCACACAGGTTCTCGAGGAAATTCTTTCAGATATTGCTCCAGACCGCAAATTGCATGAAAAACCATTAAAGAGATGGCAATACACTCACCAAGAAACATGATCCGCTTATTGTATGCTCTTATAAAAATATATGTTTTAACCGTGGTTTATGAGAATGCTATTCATTTGTTCATTCATTTTATCACTAATGCAAATAATAATACTGTTTGCTTTTTAACACATCCTACCTTTGAGTGGTAAATGATTCATGGAGAGGTGTCGAGTCACCATAACTTTGGATGCTATCCATGGTTCTGAATCTGCCCTCACACCTAAAATACAGTGCTTTGAAACTCCAAAACTAGTGGCTTACCAACAAGTATTAAAACAAAACATCCTGAGACATTTTGAAACTTTGTTTCCTGGGAGCACTATCATAAAAGTTAAAAATATCATATTTTTTAAATCTATTGATTGCAAATTGTTGTATTTTATTATGTTTAACATAGACTTTTTAGTTTGGATCATTTTGGCAGGCAGTATGACCCCTTCGGAAAGTTTTGTTGAGCACTGTGCTCAATCTAACAGCAGTTCCTCAAAGTTTGACAAGCAAGTATTGTGGAATACTGTATTTGCTTTTACCATCAACAAATATGAATGAGGGAAAGGGTGGTTTTTATGTACACCGAATGACACAAAGCTGCTTAATAGTAATGTTTTACTTTTTCAAACCTGCTAAATACTCGGTGTGAAATAATAATTTGATACTGAGCACAGTAAACGTATACATTTGCAGGAATAAAAAACCAAACATGTAGAGCCTGTTGCCAGATTTCTATCATAGCGAGTGCATAGACCTAGTGCCAGTTCAGTATGAATCTATGTCGGTAAAGGGTGGATCATATCCCGGGCCGTTTCAAATTACTAATGAGACATAGCAAAAGACATTCATCATGTTACTTAGCCAGCTAACTAAGGAGACTGTTCAGTTCAATATAAAATCAATGTCAGGCCATGCACACATTCTAGAGAGCACAGTAACAACAGACAGAAAATAGGCTGATTGCCCAGCAGATGTCAAAAAGTTTCACAAAAAATGTGAGTTACAGTGGTGTGTGATAAATGTAGTTCTAAGCAATATTTGAAAGATAGTTTCCTGGTGATCCTGGTCAGTATACATTCTGTTTAGTACCTTCAGTTTGGTAGCAAGTTGAGGTGTGTGTGTGTGTGTGTGTGTGAGAGAGCTAGAGGGGGAGGATGTGTATGAGAGGGAATTCTATGTGTGAGAAGGTTTGTGAGGCATGGAAGTGTGTTTTAAAATGGCAACAGAACTGTGAGGGAGGTAAATATAATGGCACTTGGTGTGGCATCGTAATTTCATTATTTAATTTTTTTACTTCTTCGGAGTAGATCGGCCAGGAGCAAGTAGGCATTATCTACCTGTAAACCATCTGGATAAAGCATTATTTCCACGTTTCATTTTCGTGTTGGTAGACACAACGATTCAAAAGTTTGAGGTGACATAGGAAGGGCCTTGTTTCTGAAATAAAAGCACTCTTTTGTCCAAAACAATAAAATCAAATTGATCAGAAATGCATTAGATATTGTTAATGATGTAAATGACTATTGTAAGCTGGAAACGGCAGATTGTTTCATGGAATTTCTACATAGGCTAACAGTAGCCCATTATTAACAATCATCAGTCCTGTGTTCCAATGGCACGTTGTGTTTGCAAACCCAAGTTTATAATTTTAAAAGGCTAATTGATCATTAGAGAAACATTTTGTGATTATGTTATCACAGCTGAAAACAGTTGGGCTGATTAAAGAAGCCACAAAACTGTCCTTATTTAGACCAGTTCAATATCTTCAGCATCTGCATTTGGGTGTTCGATTAAAGGCTTCATTTGAGGAATGAATGCGATTCCATGTAAGGAATTGACCAGAAAATGAAGATGTCTCTGGCCAGAATACAAAGAGAGGTGGGAGGCCCTGGTGCACAACTGAGCAAGAAGACAAATACATTAGAGTGTCCAGTTTGAGAAACAGTTGCCTCACAGGATCCCATCTGGCATCTTTGTTAAATAGTGTCCATGGAACACCAGTCTCAATATCAACAGTGAAGAGGCAATCCTGGCCTTCTAGACAGATTCCTTCCTCTGTCTAGTGTCTATGATAAAATGTTCTATTGGCTAGTCCAAGATATGGCTTTTTTTTGCAGCTCGGCCCAGAGGGCCAGCACCCCGTAGCCACACAATATTAGGACCCAAGGGGGAGCAGAAGTCTACATAACGAAGGCCTTCTCATTAATATATTATGTTCATGGTTATTATTTATTATCCTTTTTATTCATCACAATGTACTTGTTTGTGTGCGTACCTATGTGCATACTCATATTCACTATATGGACACGCCACTATCACAACCTAACCTCCTATTCCAAAACCACGGGTATTAATATGGAGTTGGCCCCCCTTTGCAGCTATAACAGCCAATTCAGCCAAAAGAGCATTTCTGGGGTTAGGAACTAATGTTGGACAATTCATCCAATTAAATGGGTGTTGAGGTCAGGGCTCTGTGCAGGTCACTCAAGTTCCTCCACACCAATTCTTTATAGACACCTTTTCTCTACGGGGCACAGTCATGCTGGAACAGGAAACGACCTTCCTTGAACTGTTGCCACAAAGTTGGAAGCATCCAAATATCTTTGTATTCTGTAGCATTAATATGACCCTTCACTGGTACTAAGGGGCCATTCTCAAAACCTTGAAACACAGCCCCAGGCCATTATCCCTCCTGCCAGATTTCCACTGCACGTTTCCACTGCTCCAGAGTCCGGTGGCGACGTGCTTTACACCACTCCATCGGATGCTTGGCATTGCGGGAGGGTTATGTACAGCTGCTCGACCATGGAAACCCCTTTCGCGAAGCTCCCGCCGCACAGCTCTTGCGCTGATGTTGCGTCCAGAGTCAGTTTGGAACTCTGTGGTGAGTGATGCAACAGATGATAGGGTATTAGGATAATCTGCTACTTGCTTTAGCACTTAGAGGGCCCGCACTGTAAGTTTACAAGGTCTACCACTTCATGGCTGGGCTGTTGTTGCTCCCTGATACTTCCGCTTAACATTTCTAGCAGTTGCCCAGTGCAGATCTAGTAGGGCCGAAATATCTTGGACTGATTTGTGACGAAAATGGCCCCCGATGACTGACACACACACACACACACACACATGACAATGCCACGATTGAAATCACTGAGGTCTTCAGTTCGACCCATTGTACTGCCAATGTTTGTCTGAGGGGATTTCATGGACGATCTGAACACTGATCTGACCGTAGAACCCATCCTTTTGGAAGTGTCAGTTATATCTGAAAAGCTGTATGTGCTTGTTTAATGACAGCCAAGGCCTTTTTATGGCAACCTTTCCTGACAACTTTAGTTTAAGTAGGTAGCGTTTAATACTTTCTGGGCAGATGTATTTTTTTCACTGCCCATTTTGCTCATATTTACCAAGGATGCCAATATTATTAGAGGGCTCTGCTTAGAATACCAGCAATGAGCTTTAATTTAAGCCTAAATCTACATGTTTTACACCTGTCGGCCAACAATGCTTTTGGCCTATTACAACCACATTAACATTAACAAAGTAATGTGCTAACAAGGAACAGTTGATCAATTAATATAGAATTATATCAGATTTTATTTGCTGGTTTTAAATGTTTTTAAATATTACTCTTTTTCTTGCGATATTTGTGTGAAGGACAGGTCGCTACTCTGGAAAATATTCAACAACTGTTGGGTGAAATAATGTAACGCCTACTGTATTTCCTCGGCAGTAGCTCATCCATTATGTCATATTTTACGGTTAATCTGGAATGCCGTCGGTTTCCTACCCTCATCTTTCCCGGCTCTTTCCAGACATCTGCTTTTGGCTAATCACACACACATTACCTTGATCTTTCAGTAGTTGGAAAAATAGGGATTTATTATGGGAACTCTGATTGGCTTACTCTGCTTTATGTTCTGTACCTCACCTGGCCTGGGCGTTTGGATGTGCCTTAAGGCTGCGGGGATGTGAGGCCGGTATCAACATGGGATGTGTAAACTGTTCTCATTAGATGTGTGTTGGTCTGAGCTACATGGATGTGTGTGATATCGTGGGCGGCGGTAATGGTTTACTCATCTGAATTATGGGGTGTATGACGATGTAGAATGTTGACAATTGTAACAAGACCTTTGTGTGTGTGTGTGTGTGTGTGTGTGTGTTTCAGGATGTATCGAGCTGAGAAGCTGGCCAACACTAATCTGGTGTTTCTGATCACTGATGCCAAGTCCACCTGCCTGTCCTGTGACCCCAGACCACTACGCCAGGCTGAACAACCATGTATCTTTCTGCACACAGACACACAATCATTCACATCCCAGCACCTACATTTGGGACACTGCAAGAGAAGGTCAGCAGTGCTACATCTATATACATCATTTCACGTCTACAGACATAATCTCGAGTCCATGTAATAGATAAGGATTACACTCTTAGAAGTTATCATCCATGGACACTTGGATGTCCTGTTAAATTCACAGTCTTATGGAGCTGTAACGTCTGAATGGAACATCTGGAGGTGGCATTAGGATACCAAGTGTGTGTCTGTGTGTTTGTTTCTACAAGAGATATGTGTCTGGGGCTTCCTATCGCTGTAACAGTTCAAATATCATATCAGAGACCAGAGATGGGTCAAACCAGTCATTTATTAGAACTCAATATGCACAAAGCAAATGGCTATAAAACATGCCATTCACACTTCGAGTATTGCACAACTTTGATCTGAAAAACCTCCCAATCACGGAGTCATGTTCAATCAGTATAATGAGGATATCAATGGAGAGAGTGTTAAAGCTTTAAATCTGGTTAATCTGGAGTTTGTAAAGGAGTGTGTTAAAGATGTCAGTCAGAGATACAGTATCTCACAAAAGTGAGTACACCCATCACCTTTTTGCAAATATTTGATTGTATCTTTTCATGTGACTGTCACATGAAAAGATACAATCAAATATTTACAAAAATCTGAGGGGTGTCCTCACTTTTGTGAGATAATGTATACATTAGGTTTGGCCTATACGTGTTTGTTTTTAAGATCATTTTGTGTGTGTGTTTGTGTTTTTGTATGGGTTTATGTATTTTGAGGTATTCTTTCCAGTTTGCATTTGTGTTACTATTTCCTTAGTGTGTGTTTGTACAGCACACGGTCCTGATCCCTGTGAACTTGCTCAGAACCCGAGATACAGGAAAGGACCGGACTTGTGTTTTGACAACAATGTAGACGTAAGTCCAAGAGACATTGATTCGATGTTTCTTTTTATTGTAGTTGCTGGTTTTGATATTATTTGTTACCTTTTTTATTATTAATAACCCTAACCCTAGTTATTATTGTCCACTATATATTTTACATTTACACCATATTAAATATATTATTTTTGAATGAGAACATATAGACTATGTGCTTGCATGACAGGTCTTCACATATATATTCCATTGTGTGATCTTTCTCATATATATACTGCGGGTGAAATAAGTATTGAACACATCACCTTTTTTCTCCCTAAATATATTTCCAAAGGTGCTATTGATTTTCACCAGATGTTGGTAACAACCCAAATAATCAATGTCAATAGCACCTTTGGAAATATATCTACTGAGAAAAATGGTGACGTGTTCAATACTTATTTCACCCGCTGTATTTATTTTTATTGTCTTTCAATTACATTTCTTCTTTTTCCTTGCATCCTTGATTTTGCATCTTCATTGGCTGCTGTGCATGTCTGTGATGGTAGGATGAGCCCCTGTGTCCAATCAGCGGTGTCTCTGGTCTGAGTCCTGCCTCCATCATTCTGTTGCTGCAGGTGTTGATGCTGGGTACAGGGTCAGTGTCTATCCATACAAACTGAATTGAGATATGTTCTTTACCACGTCTGACAGTTACACCCATCAACTAGAAGTCTTATGCACTAATAAGCAAAAACATCATAAGCACTCCTGGTCAGCAGTGGTGAGTATCTACCGACAGTGGTCCAAGGAGGGACTAACCACAAACCGGTGACAGGGTGTTGGTGTGTGACGGCAACAAAGGCTATCCCGTCTAGTCCGAACCAACAGAAGGTATGCTGTGGCACAAGTCACAGAAAGCGTTCACATGGTTACATGAGGAATGTGTAACAACACACCGTAGGCTGGGCCCAGCCGCATAGCCTCAGCCTGGTCAGAAGGCCCATGATGACCCCTGTCAGCCCTTAAAAACACCTACAATTGGCATACAAGCGTCAAAACTGGACCTTGGAGCGGTGGAAAAAGGTTGCCTGCCAAACTCACGTGGAAGGCCATTTTGGTGTGCACTGTTTACCCGGGGAAGCACCAGGATGCACTATGGGAGATGACCAGCCGGTTGAGGGAGTGTGGTGCTCTGGGCAATGTTCTGCTGGGAATACATGGGTCAGTCTATTTGACATGTGCTACCTACCTAAGCATAGTTGCAGACCAGGTCCAACCCGTCATGGCAGTGGTATTCCCGGATGATGCATGCGTTGTTCGGCCATGGTTTGAGAAACAGGATGAAGAGCTCAAGGTGTTGCCCTGGCCTCCATAATCCCCAGGTCACCATTCGATTGAGCATCTTGGTGATGTGCTGAGCCGACAAGTCCGATCCACAGCGGCTCCACCTCGTAACTCACAGGCCTTGGTGCCCAGGACACCTTCTGTTGGGTAGAGTCTTCTCCTTGGTGGGTCAGGGCTGTTCTGGTGGCATGTGGAGGACCAACAGCATATTAGGCAGTCAGTCATGATGTTTCGGCTCATCAGTGTAGAAGGGGAAAAGTGGATAATGTGAATGTTGGCGGTAAAAAGGCCCTTGCTGTTTACATGACATCATCTCCAACTCCGAACAATGCTGACATCACTCATGTAAATATCAAACACGCCTCACAGTTTTTAGCAATCTTTGTACTGCCATTATAAATCTGTCACGCAGTCAAGCCGGTAGCAATGTTTAGGGTGGTCTGGGAATGGAAGGTACAGGTATTGTACAGCGGATGTAGGCACTCTGTTGACAGTGAAAGTAGAACAAAGACCTCTCCCCCTAACTGAACTGTGGAAGTCCCTCTGTAGTCTATATTCCCTATGGTGTAAATACAGGAAGTACAGATGGGTTTCCTGCCTTTGACGGTGTGCTCTATTGTAGGATACACATACCAAGGCCAAGGGCGCGCACGGATATCCTGAACACTGCCATCAAACAGCAGGATGCCAAGCCAACACACACACGCACTGAACGTTTTGTAATATTGCACACTTTTACATTTGTATTGAAGTAATTTAGCGGATGCTCCAGAGGGATTTGCAGTACTGAGTGCAGTGTTCATACCCTTTCTACCTGAATGCAGCTTTATACATAATGTGTATAATCTGTAATCTGTCTTTTGCCAGTATAGTCCGAGTTTGATTTGTCTTTTCCTTGGCTAACTAACGGTTGTCCTACAGGAGGATGATTCTGACTGTGGGGGCGGGACCTCTCTAAGCCCGTCCCTCTGGCCCATGCTGGGGCTTCAACTACTGCTGTTGTGGGTCATCACTGGACCCCGACACTCTTGACCCCTACACACACACTCTCCCAGACAGTGTTTTACATTGGACTGTTTTCTGCTCCTTCCTCTGAACGTCATCACAGATGTTTTAACTCACTGCCAGTGTGGAAAAGAAGTCACTCACCTGTTCTCCGATTATTCTCTAATGCCAAAGGGTGATCTTTCATCCCTCTCTTCTCTTCCATGTTTTTATTGTCTGAGGTATGTTTTTGTCTAGCGCTGGGGTAAGTGCTGACCCAACCCTTTAATTCTTATCATGTATTTATTTTTTCATGTTTTGGTTTGAGTGTAAGGGAGTTTGAGTGGTTGTCCTTTCATGCCAACATGATTTGTTTCACTGACAGCAAATGATTTGTGTAGGCCTAGTTGTCTGTATTTTTTGTTGCATTCAATATGTATTGTATTAAAAAAAGATATTTATATGAAAGCCAAACATGTAACCTATATGGAATGCAAAATTATCTATATTTCCGATGTTTTAAATTGTCCAGGTCATCCAGAAGAGAACGAAAGAACACTGACACCAAAGCTCCTTAGAGGAATGGGGCTATTTGACCCATGATTGTTCTTTCTCTGATAACATGCAGGATTAAACCAGTAAAAAGGGTGCTTTAAGTTGACCAATGTTTTACATTTAGCATCACAACTCAAGAGAAATACAGTGTTCTTTTTCAAATAGATGTTCACTTTATTTAGACATGGAAAGAAAGGGAGAGTTAGGCAGGAGAACAGTAGAAAGGGAGAATCAGGCAGGAGAACAGTAGAAAGGGTGAGTCAGGCGGGAGAACAGTAGAAAGGGAGAGTCAGGCGGGAGAACAGTAGAAAGGGAGAGTCAGGCGGGAGAACAGTAGAAAGGGGGAGTCAGGAGGGAGAACAGTAGAAAGAGAGGGGGAGACAGGTAGGAGGACAGTAGAAAGAGAGGGGGAGTCTGGCGAGAGAACAGTAGAAAGAGAGGGGGAGTCAGGTGGGAGAACAGTAGAAAGAGAGGGGGAGTCTGGCGGGAGAACAGTAGAAATTGAGGGGGAGTCAGGTGTCAGAACAGTAGAAAGAGAGGGGGAGTCAGGTGTCAGAACAGTAGAAAGAGAGGGGGAGTCTGGTGGGAGAACAGTAGAAAGAGAGGGGGAGCAGTTTGATTGATCTATGTTCTCTGGTGGGGAGCTGTATATGTAACTTTTGCAGGGTAGTGTTACAACTACACTGCAAATCTGCACAAAACATTATATATATACATATATTGCAGGATGTGTCGCCCCGGAAGTAATCATAATTAATGTTAATGTAACAGTTTTAAAAAATGAATTTCGCTCTCTTGGCTCAGCGTGGCCCGGGTTTGGACCAAGGGATAGGGAAGCTGAGCCACCTAGCATGGCTGTGCTGTTGACCTCTGACCATGGTTCATGTAGCTTCTGTGTCAAAATTGAGTTCAGAGAATAGGGGTGTTGGTCAGTTGTATATCTTACATTCAGATCTATAGTCTATCTCTCTGTTCCAATTCACATACACTTTCCGTCTTGAATTTTCATTTACATTTCATTAATTGAGTTGACCAGTTGATATTGTTTATTCGGCCATTGGCCAATACATTGGCAGGCTCATTAAATTACTAAGGTCATGTTACTTGTCTGCAAGAGGTTTTATATTTGTCCAGGTGAAACTCCAGGGGGCGTCAATTACCAATATCTTCCTACGTTTTTCTTAAATTTGTTCTTGAGAAAGGCCCAAAAAAAAGTCCACATCAGGCACATGATGTGTTTTTAAACCGCAGAATTGTTCGCACATATGTTCTTATAATGATGAATCCCATTGTCCTTGTGAATTAAGGGCCAGTTGTTCCTAATTAGCATAGATAAATGCCCCATCAAGATTCTGCATGTATGAAAGAATCGCAAACATTGTTGTGCCATGAAATGAAATACTTTTGGCAATGTAGGGTTTCTCTTCGGTAGTGCTAGCATAGGTATAATGCTTATGGCTATTCCAAGTAGTAAGATACTAGTATTTTCTGGCTTGTGCGCTATTAAAACGGCCAGTGGCAAAAGCCATACAGTTCATAGAGAGCTAATTGTGGTGGAAGTAAACTTCATAAGAGGCTTTAGTCAGTTTAACAACACAATGCTTATTGGTGTCTAGCTAAATATTCAAAATTGGCCTGATGTAAATGCACACAAAATATATATATAATGTGTGTGGAGTTTCTGTTCTTACTTAAGAACAATTCCCAAATAAGAAATCATTGGTGAATCTGAATCTTCTTCCTTATTAACAATAGTTGGTGAAGGAGGCCCCATGTCCTCAGAGCCGACATTGTGGTCCTCTGCTGTTCTATCATTGCCTCTCTTTGGAACAGGTATGTATGTTTTAGTGTCATTCAGTCCTCCCTTGCTGCAGCTTCAGGGGACTTCTTTCCTTTTCTCATGTTCTTGGCTGCTTCCTAAGAATTTCAAAGGGGGCTGAACTTATTTGTATTTGTTTATTTTATGTTTTTGTTTAGACATATTTTCTGGAACAACTTAAGGCACTATTTTGAGCTCTTTTGAGAGACAGATTGCTAAAAATACTATGCATTTCATGCATAAACTGACAAAATGTAATCATCATTTGTATGGTATATGGTGGCCATTGACTCCCCAAGGCCATCACTGTTACCATATCAGCCAACACAGTGACAACAATGCACGGTTAATATTGCAACCTAAATAATGACTTCAAATCTGCCAAATTAAGCAAAAAGTGTAACCTCACATTTGGTACATCTTAATATATACATTTGATTGATTGGTAGGGTCAAAAGTCATTGCAGATGTCAGGGTAATTATGAACCAAATAACTTAATAAAAGGAAGTAATATACAGTAATTTACTTAACTAATTTTGCTGAACAAGAAACAACATTGAAGAAATTTTTCTTAGATCCACTATGTGAGAAGGTACAGCTTTTTTGCTTGGTCGGGCAGAGCTGTTTAAACAATTGAAGAATAAATGGTGGCTCAACTTTCCCTACTATACCCTAACTATCATTGTGGACACATTACAATTCCTGAGGTACGTATCAGTAAGTTATCTGGGCCAAATCATTTTGATGACATTGGTGTTCTTCATTTAACTTCAAGTACTGGGCGGGAAAGTTTTGAACTTTGGTATTATACTAGTAGTTCCAGTGCACTGGGCAAGCTAAATCTAGTGCACCTCATGTTTGAGAACACAGTATGCATATGACCCAGGTCTGTATAGATATGGATGCAGTAAAGCTTAATTTGATGCATCATATTTCCAGTGCCTATGTAGCTCCAACATCTTATTCAGTTATTTTTTTGATGGAAAGTCATTGGAATGATGTCCCGATGTCCAAGTTGCACGCCGTACAGTGCAGTAGAAAAGTATGCTATTAGTAGTTGTACAGCAGGAGAACTCAGATAGTTTTTTTTATGTTTGGTAGCAAGCTGGTATCTACCTAGCGCGGCTGTCAGTCTGTATCACTTTGACACTGGCAGCCTGTCTGGAAACCACCTCTATAGAACAACATAACCCTGAAGTTAGTTTCCTTTGGCTTGCAAGACTCAGGATTTTAGGAAAGTGAAAGACACAAAAGATTTCCAAAAAGCTTCAGTAGTTATTGTTGTTTCACACCTTGTGAGAAGTCAACTGGACAATTATATCAGCATATCTAAAGACTGTTTCTTTCTTCTTCTGCTTGTTTCTTCATTGTGTTTCTCTATAAGTGCTGTGAACAAGATACTGAAAGCTCAGTATCCAAATGCTGCAATGTGACAGAATTATTCGAATCGATGTTGGACTCTTCTCAGACTATGTATGAGTCACTGTTTGGCCATGATGGATAGGACCACAGGACAGCCAGTGTTAGCGCAGATGTGAGCCATAGGCGCATTCAACCCCTTACGCTTGCGGTTCATTTTCAGTTCACACAGGTTAAAAAAGCAGAACTTCAGCCTTGAAGGTACATCAGCTTATGTTAACTGTTTCATGATTACTCACAACGATTGACATTGGTCCTTTCCACCAGGGCCATAGTGAACAAACTAGTGTGGAGCGTTCAGGACCATGCCTGTTTATGGGAGTGACATGTTGACGTGTGTTAACCGGGGGCATGTTCAGCCCTGGTGAAGGCTTGTCCCTCGGGCACCTCTGATTGTGCTTTAATACACGACTTACTCTTTTGTGTATCTTGACTAGCCTGACTCAATTTTCTATACATTTGTACAATAATGATATTTACTGTATAAAAAAAAGAGAAAAAGGAGAAGTAATGTTTATAACATGGTGTTGACTCTTGTGCAAATATGATATATTCACAATAAAAGTGTAGTATTGTTATGGTATTTTGTGTTGCTGTTCATTTTACATCGGCTATATATGCAAGAGGAACTGCTTGGTGTTTAGGGATTTTCTGTTCTTGTGAGTAAACATGCATTATTAATAATAATTCATACTAAACAGATATAACTGTGGGTCAGATTTCAAGATGTGTTTCCTGTGTTCAAAGCTATTCCAGGAAACTGCTACATACTTTTTGGGGGTAAGTTTGGAGTACAATTATGTGTATCAATCTGAGACAATAACACAGCTCAAATCAATACTTTGAGGATGCATTGAACACGATTGCGTCAAATGTACTGTTCCTGGCAGGTTAGTCAAGGGCACTTTTCAATGCTCATTTATTTCTGCTTAATAATGAAGGTCATCTGTGCTATCTACATATTTTTGGTGTAATATCATAAGGTACTAATAGACATGAAATTACCATGGTTGTCTGTTCATGTATTGTTCATGTGCTCTCTAGCGCACTGATTACATTTCTTTTCAAAATACAACCATTGTCCTCACATTACTTTAAAAAAGCAAAACATAATTATGCAACTACAGCAAATTTAAAAGGACTACTCCCCTTTAAGCTTTTTCAAGTTTCAGTGCTTCAGTTTCTTGCATTTAAATTAAATTTGATTCCACTTAAGTCTGCACATGAAAGTATTAACTCTCATGTGCCCATTCTTATGATAATAAGTATCATAAAACCGAAATTATTATTATAATAATTATAATAATAAGAAAAAGTATGCACTCACTACTGTAAGTCACTCTGGATGAGAGAATCTACTAAACTGTTTAATTTCATATTTAAAGCGCCCCAGTCCTTGACAATGAGAAACATCCCCATAACAAGTTGCTGCCACCTCCATGCCTGCCAGTAGGTAGTAGGTCACATGGTATTCTTTGGATGATGGTCCGTGTAGGGTTTCTGAATCTGTAACTATTTCCAAGTTGCCATTAGCCTCTTGGATGACCCTGATTCGTCTCCAACTTCCTTGGTTATCCAGTTTGGAGGGACAACCTGATCTAGGCAGAGTCTTGGTGGTGCCATATACTTTCCCTTCTTAATTATTGGCATGACCAAGCTTATATTAGTATTGTTATGCAATGAATATGGATCTTTTTATACAAGCAGAGGCAGTATCAAAATATAATTTAAAGTTCAAGGAGTTTGTAGACTTTCTATTTATTTATTTATTATACCAGGAACACTCAACGACCAGGTGAATAGTTACTGGGGGAGGAGAGCAGGTGAATAAACCAATTGAAATCTGGGGATGATTATGTAGCCATGTTGGTATGGGGGCCACACTGAAAATGTAGTTATGACACCATAACACCCCTACTATGACAGTGGATGGTCAGCAGAAAAAGAAACAAATTGCTTTTGGTGTCCATATACTTAGAAATATCATAGAAATGTATGTGGCAATCTACTGTACAGTACAAGGACAGAAAACCTTCATACAATAAAGGATGATTGAAAGGCAGTTTTTCAGCAATAGGGGATAGGAAATAACAATGTGGAATACCTGGAATACTTAGAAAATAAAATACCTGTTGGAAATGTATGTCATATTATCACAATTTGACAACTCTGTTCAGCATCTAATGATTTTGACAAGTTCCATGGCTTGGCCGCAGTGTCAGCTACCATACAGTGTTTGGAGAGGAGTTTTGCCGTATTTTGCTCTTGACTGGAGGTAGTTTGGGTAGAGGGCTCAGGCATTAACTATAATGTTTGACCAATGTAATGGAGTTTATTTAATTATTTCAATTGGATCCATTTGCTTCAAGTTGACAAGGCAAAGTGTTTAAAATACTATGATTGAAAAAAGATAACTATTACCAGCACTGACAAAGTGCTGGAGTATGTACTTTGTGTGAAAGGCCATAAAGCAATTCTTTCCACAGTCTGTGTTCACTGTGTTATGGTCAGTTCTTTGTGTGAAAGGCCATAAAGCAATACGTTCCACAGTCTGTGTTCCCTGTGTTATGATCAGTTCTTCGTGTGAAAGGCCATGAAGCAATACTTTCCGCAGTCTCTGTGTTCACAGTGAAATTACCAGTTCTTTGTGTGAAAGGCCATAAAGCAATTCTTTCCACAGTCTGTGTTCACTGTGTTATGGTCAGTTCTTTGTGTGAAAGGCCATAAAGCAATATGTTCCACAGTCTGTGTGTTCACAGGTTTATGATCCGTACTTTGTGAAAAAGGCCATAAAGCAATATTTTCCACAGTCTGTGTTCACTGTGTTATGGTCAGTTCTTCGTGTGAAAGGCCATAAAGCAATATGTTCCAGTCTGTGTTCCCTGTGTTATGATCAGTTCTTTGTGTGAAAGGCCATAAAGAAATACTTTCCACAGTCTGTGTTCACTGTGTTATGGTCAGTACCCCGGGATCTTTAATAACCACATTAGAATCTTGACATCTGTTAAACGTCTGATTGGAAAGACGGCACCCCACACAGTCTTCATCATTCTCCAAGGACACAAAGGTTGTTATGCTTTTAGACCAGAGGAAAGAGTCATAGAAAAAGGGTTCTCACTCTGAATGAACCGTTTTAAGTATGGCATTCGTAACCATGATGAAGAAACTCTAATGCAAACAATCACACACACACACGCTCAGCATTAAATAGTAAAGGCATGGGTTCAGATGAAAGACAGAGAGAGGTACTGTGTAGTGACATAGCATGTCCTCTATACCAGACTGGGAAAACCTACTAGCCTGTGATGTCTTGACTGGAGGATTGACAAAGACACGTCTATCCTCTCATCAGTCTTATCGACCAGAGGGCAGTTTCTCAACCTTCCTTTAGGTTTATGTTGTTGTTATTTCGGACAAATGCAAACACTACTTCTTTTTACGGCTTGGTGTTTGTTGCTGGGCAACTAAACCCGAGAACACTGTGTGTGTGTGTGTGTATGTGAAAGAATGGTTAGCCTGTGGGGTCTGTGTGTAATGTGATACCCTTGTCTGTAGTGATGGGGGTCATAGCCTTCAAAGTGGCTGCCATCTCCTCACATGTCAGTGCTAAGAGTTAACAGAGAGTGAGGAAGAGAGAGACTGAGGACATGGTTCCAAGAAAAATGTGTTATTCTGACTAAACAAATGTTTCCTAAATTAAACAAATGTAAAAAGAATGAGTTTCAATAAACTAAATCATGCAACAATGATGTTCTTTGATTTGAGAATCATATTGATATTGTAATTTCATACTGATAAGTAAAACTTACCAACAGAACAAACATTAACTTAATCTTAACCACTGATAAACCCAGTCAGTATAAACACTTCAAATGAAGTGGAACTAATGTATAGACCTTGGTTTAAAATGGTTGTAAATTAGTTCTACCAGTCATACACAAGGTCATCATGACTTGCTGCAGACCATAGCAAGACAATAAAACAGACTAGAATGGAACATAACTTGTGGAACTCCAGCCAACATTTGAGGTAGATAGGAGTATTTTGCCTAATGCTTCGGTCAGAGTGTGACCCCTCCACATTTCTACAGTATGTCTGTGTTGAATATATTGAACAACATGTAGGAGCTGTCTCCAACGGCTAACTCTCAAACGGCACCTAAAGAATGTGTGGTTCATTTTTGTGGCCCTAAACTTCACCACAAAATCACTTGCTCTTGATATTTTGCATCCTTTCTTTTCTCCATCCTCCCTAAGATAGACTTTAGTCATATACTAGAGACCATTAGAAATCTTTCAACAATGAATCCCAAAGTTCCCCGGCAATCCTCTTCTGAGTTCTGGAAAACCAGTCAACATTCCCAACATTACTCACCGGACCAGTGGGACACCGGGACCCCAGGTGTGTGTGTGTGTGTGTGTGTGCCTGCTTGCATGCATGTGCATGTACCTGTGTATGTTCTCATAGTCAGTGGAAAACAGTGAACTCTCTCCAGCTGAGTATTCTCAGTAGAACATGTTCCATTAAGACAAAGATTGAAGTCAACTTCTGGAATGGGCCCACAGTGTACTTTCTGATTATCGGCTTTACCTGTACAAACACACTCACACTAATGCTTCATTGGTTGGACGTGTAGTGTACTGCACATGGCAATCATCAAAGTAGAGTGCTCTTCTGCTAGCTGTCACCCTGTTCCATCAGACATCACCTCCTACCAAGTTGCACACACTTGTTTTACAATTGTTGTGTTCTTCCCATTCCAACACCTACAGTATGCTGCCGGATGCTTACACGCTGCCCTAAGGCTGGCAAGTTGGAAGGGGTGCAGCCCACTATAAATAAGTGAAACCTTACAACACAAAGAATCCAATGTACTTCATCCCAATTCACAGCAAAACAATTCTTCTTAACCCAATTCACCTCAAACCAATACTTCAAAATCTAATTCACCTCAAACTAATTATTTTTAACTCTGTTCACCTTAAACCAATTCTTCGTAACCCGATTCACCTCAAAACAATTCTTCATAACCCAATTCACCTCAAACCAATTATTCTTAACCCAATTCTTCATAACACAATTCACCTCAAGCCAATTCTTCATAACACAATTCACCTCAAGCCAATTCTTCATAACACAATTCACCTCAAGCCAATTTTTATAACCCAATTCACCACAAACAAATTCTTAATAACCCAATTCACCTCAACCCATTCATGGAGTATCTATGCTAGACAGGAATTTCACAAAACATGTGGGGATGGGCCCCTACAATAATAGTTATGTCTGTACACAAAACCAGACACACACAGAAAAGCAAGACCACACAGCATGAAATGAAACAACATTTAAGAGATTTTGTAAAATGTCAACTTGCAGTGGTGAAAGTAGAGCTCAGCAGCCTAATCACATTTCGTTTTTTTGAGTAGTAGGGCATCCAATTCTTAACCATCTGTAAATGTTATGACCTATAAAAAAGCATTGTCATTTTTGTGTTTTACAGTTTTTACTTCATCCACTTGTAATTGGGTATGCTTAAGGTAATACATTAACGTTACGGATAGGGGAAGAACGAGCGTGTCACGCTTTAGATCTCACATCAGGGTAAAGTCACACACAGACAAAAGAGTGAAAAAGCAGGTTGAGTGTGATTGCTTGGGTGTGTGTGTGTGTTTGAACTCAGCTGCACTCTGTCTGGAACAGTGTGCTCCATGTTAACCATCAACACACTAATTACACATATCAGCTTTGACACAAGCAAACCCCACCGCACACAAAACCACACACAGATGTGGTAATAGAGCTGCTTAATGATAAATACAATTATTCATTCTTAGTGTTTATTGTATGACACCTACTACTGCATTAGTTTGTATGTTGCATGCATTGTATTGTGAAGGAGGTGTGTGTCAAACAGTTATGGTTTGTGTTGTATGGTGAAGGATGTGTGTGTTAAACAGTTATTGTTTGTGTGATATACAAAAGGACGGGGTATCCTAGTTAGGGATTGTTTCACATCAATACTCATAAACACATGCAACCAAGGACAAACACTGTAGTCTGAAAGAGTGATAAGGTACGTGTGTGTGTGTTGCTGTGTGTTTCTGTGTGTTACTGTGTAAGAGTTTGTTTGCCAATTGTGTGTGTTCTTTGTGTCTGTCAGATTGAAACGGAGCCAATGTGTAGTAATTGGGGAGTGAGTGTGTCTGGCATCAGTTAAACGTCTAAGGGCCGTGGTTTACAGAGTAAAAAGAGGGTTGACACTATTCAGCCAAATTAGATGATGATTGCAACATCTAAATGTAGTAGTTGAATTTACAGTTACTTTAATACAACACATCATGTTTGTGTAAACACTGCGTATGTGTGTGTGTGTCAGTGTGGACTGTGCCTGTCAGCACATTTCAATTAGCAGTTGTGGTCTGACAACAGGATGTGCTTGTTTGTTTACAGGGGATCATCTGACACACACACACACACACACACACAGCAGGACACAAGCGTATGTTTGTAGAAGGATGTTTTTATTTCCCTAACCCCAATTAGAGGCACATACCTGAAACCTCTCCCCAAACACCCTCCCCCTCTCTTTCCCCTCTTCCCTTGCTCTCTCCCTAACCATCTGACCCCCTTGTTCCTTCTCTCTTAAGACCCGGTGGTAGAAATGTTAACCCAGTGTCCTAATTGTTAATATTCAGCACATGCCCACACATAGAATTATGAACGTAATAGAAAACCTGTGAGGTGGTTTGGCATGTAGTATGTTGTATGGAAGTATAATTGAACCATACGTTTCACTCATCAAATAAAGACCAATTCCTGTCAGAGAGCATCTGTCCATACTGTGCTCATCAGAAATGACAGAATGCGTTCATACTGTAAAAAAAGACATCAATTCTAAATTCTGGAACAATTTGTAATGAATGACCAGATAGAAAGGTTGGTCATGGCGGCATTTGGCAGGTAGAGAGTCAGATATAATGTTTTGGCCTTGATAAGTATACATGTCTCACAACCACCCAGCCACATTGATTACATTATAATGATGATTAATGGAAATCTGTTAAACATATACAGTGCATCTGGAAAGTATTCACAGCGCTTCACTTTACCCACATTTTGTTATGTAAATTCCCCAAAAAAATTTACGTGTAGTAAATTCAGTTAATTAGACATGATTTGGAAAGGCACACTCCAGTCTATATAAGGTACTACAGTTGACAGAGCATGTCAGGGCACAAACAAGCCATGAAGACCAGAGAATTGTATGTAGACCTCCGAGACAGGAATAGATCGAGGCACAGATATGGGCAAGGGTAGACAAAAATGTCTGCAGCATTAAAGGTCCCAATGAGCTCAGTGGCCTCTATCATCCGAGTACTTGGAACCACCAGTACTCTTTCTGAGCAATAAGGGAGGTGACCAAGAACCCTATAGTCACTCTGACAGAGCTCCAGCGTTGCTCTGTGAAGAGTGGAGAATCTTTCAGAAGGACAACCATCTCTGCAGCATTCTATTGATAAAGCCTGTATGGTAGAGTGGCCAGACGGAAGCCACTCCTCAGTAAAAGGAACATGGCAGCCCATCTGAAGTTTGCCGAAAGGCACCTGAAGAACTCTCAGACCATGAGAAACAAAATTCTTTAGTCTGATGAAATGAATATTTAACTCCTTGGTCTGAATGCCAAGTGTCATGTCTGGAGGAAACCAGGCACCGCTCATCACCTGGCCAATACCATCCCTACAATGAAGCATGGTAATGGCAGCATCATGCTGTGGGGATTTTTTTCAGCGGCCGGAACTGGGAGAATAGTCAGGTTTGAGAGAAAGATGAATGTAGCAACGTACAGAGACATCCTTGATGGAAACCTGCTCCAGAGCGCTATAGATCTTAGGCTGGGGTGAAGGTTCATCTTCCAACAGGACAACGAACCTAAGCACACAGCCAAGATAACAAAGGAGTGACTTCGGTACAACTCTGTGAATGTCTTTGAGTGGACCAGCCATCACCCAGACTAGGACCTGACTGAACATCTTTGGAGTGATCTGAAAATGTCTGTGCACCGACGCTCCCAATCCAACCTGACAAAGCTTGAGAGGTCCTGCAAAGGAGAATGTGAGAAACTGCCTAAAAATAGTTGTGCCAAGCTTGTAGCATCAAACTAAAAAGACTTGAGGTTGTATTTGCTGCCAAAGGTGCATCAACAAAGTATTGAGCAAAGGCTGTGAATACTTATGTACATGTTTATATTTTCGTTCTTAACTTTTGCAAATCTACTAAAAATATTAAACAAACTTGTTTCACTTTGTCATTATGCAATATTGTGTGTAGAATTTTGAAGGAAAAAATTAATTGAATCCATTTTGGAATTAGGCTGTAACATAACAAAATGTGGAAAAATAGAAGTGCTGTGAATACTTTCCGGGTGCACTGCATTTTGTGGCGGACATATGCACACAGGCATTTACCCTGCCCTGGTGCCTGGCAGACCTAGATGACTCCCCATCAGTGTTGCCCGTTCCCAGACAACTGTTTCAGAATGTGCCTTTATCCCTGTTAACCACTATCTAATGATGTCTCCATCTAGAACTGTCAGTCTCCCGAAAAAATCTGACACACATTCAAATGGTGCACTACCACATTCATTGCAGTGTAAGAAAGCCAACAGTTCAAATTGAATCTCAGGCTAATATCCGAACACATGCAACATCAATATGATATTGTTATATGGGACTAATGGTTTCTCAAACCAAAGCATGTGGACAAACCCAACACATCTGTTGCTAGTTATCAGTGTGTGTGTATGTGTGTGTGTGTGTGTGTGGTTGTGAGAGTGAAAGAGCGTGATTCATTGGCAGGAATTGTTTATTATCATGAACAGTAACTGCTGTTTTCTTCTAAGTAATACAAAAACGTTGTATTAGTCATCTCCAGAGAGAGACTGCAGATGTGTGTATTGAGGGGAGATCATCAAGGCTTTGTGATTTCCCCTGTCCCAGGGGATTATGAAGGAGAGGACCGTCTAGGATGCTGTGTGTCATCTATGAAGACAGAGCTGTTTGTAGAAGCCTGACACTGGCTCATGCGTCTTAAGCTGTCATCAGGGGAACTTTTCCACCGATAAATATCTGCTGATTTCCCCTAAATACTTATTGAAATAAAAACAACCAACCCTGTCATTGTTGTTCAACAGTTAGTGAGTGTACAAGTGGTGTAAAGTGGGAGGAGGGCTGCCAGAATGTGATGTAGCGGGCATTGAGAGGGATAGGAATAGGGAGTGGAAAGAAGGGAGGGAAACAGGGCGAGAGAGAGGTGGTAGACGATGTGTTTCTACTCATAGGCATTTTTGCTGTAGTAGATTGAACATCCTCATTCACAACGTCCCGTCATCTGGACCTTATCAACGGACTAACAATACCGTTATTATTATAACGGTTTGCTTTTCGTGGTACACCCTTTGCATCAACCATGTGGATATCCAAAATAATTCTTACTCTTTTAATTGTCGGACATTCTGGTAAGTTTAAGCAATACATGAATATCAGCATTTTGTTTCTACTTTTCTTAACTCCTCTACTCACCGGCAATGCTATAACATCATAGTTTACTAGGTTTTTTGACGGGTGTATGTGATTTAAAGCAAAACTTATCAACATAGCATGTGCAGGCTCAAATACCTTGTATTTGGATGGGCAGGCTGGATAGGCAAGTTCTTCTTTATGTTATCGCTGTCATCGCTCGAGCTCTGAAATACATATCGAAACAGAAAAGGTTTGTTTAGATTTTATTATTACCTTTCGATTTCCCGAAAACAATTATCAGTAAAATCTTTAAATTGAAAGAAAAAACTTTAGAACCCATCTGTGTATACTTTCTGTAATACATTCCAAACGTGGATAACAGCATTATATATTTATTAAAGGTAAGTTCCTGGTGCTTATATAAAACTGCGTCTGACATGTAGGTCGCGTGCAGTGTTCTCCTGCGGTCATGTACTACGTTGGTGGATCTAAATCTAAATGCTAACAGCATTCTCTCGGGATAACCACCCCATTTGATTCGCTGAGCACGTTAGTCGTTCAGTATTAAACACTGTATTCTAGCCTGATATTTATGTAATGTCTGTTATATGCTGTTAATAATAGATAACCTATTGATCCGTGACGGTTATTTAGGGCGGCCCTTTTTGTCTAAAGCTGTTTTTCACGATGAGAACCTATTCCGAGGGGTTAAGTGAGTGTGCTCCAGCTGAAAAACAGAAAAGTGTGTGTCAGTGAAGAGAGAGGGAGTAATGGGTTTGCATCCCATTAAGCCATTGACATAAATGGCAGTGAGGCAATTTTAATTGACCCATCACCATGCTTCTAGGTGTTCTCTGTTCTGATGGGAACATCAGGACTGACTCACTGGCCAGGGGGTGGACAATGCATTTACCACTTTCATTTCAAAGTGTGCGTTATTGTGTATGTGTGCATGTTTGTGTGTGTGTGCTTTTTTATGTGGGTTAGAGTGCAGGAGGAACACATTACAGGACTACCAAAAGAGTGATGGTCTGCGATTGGTCCAGCTGCCAGGCTCCGCCCTCCAGACTAAAAGCAGGAAGTTGAGTATAGTGAAGTGTGCCCGTGGCTGCAGCCGTCACAACAAACTACCCTTCACCTGCAGGTATGTGCGGTTTATCTGTGACTAATTGCCAGCTCTTGGTTTGGCACTATTTCTGCACCTGTAGCTTCCCCATTTGCGTCTATGTTTCATCTATATGTACACACAGTATATGTATTTATATGACAGCAACTACTGGCCTTCCTTTGCTGCGGCCTCTCCATAGTAAACAGAGATGTATCTAATTGTTTGAAACCCTCCCAATCTGCATATTTTCTCTGGTGTCCTTCAGCAGCACCAGAGTCTGCCTGGCAGGTCTTATAGGTTCCTCCTGACAGACATCTATAGTCGTCACCCCTGCATAAGCAAGCCTGGGTCAATCCAATTTTACTTCAGCCCACAAACGGCATTGTACTTAATGCAAGTACATTTGAATTTGCTTTGAATAAACATGTTGGACAAACATTACATTCCCGCTTTCTCTCTCTTCAGAGCGTTTCTGTATGATCATAAAAACAAGAAATGCCAGTGGCTGTCACTTGACAGGAACTCTCAAGGAGTCCAGAGCCAACAGGACTTTAATTACCAACTTTACCAGAATAAAGGTACTTTGCATCTCTTCGTCTCTTTCTGCCCTCCACCCCTATCTCCCCTGTTCCTTCCCGTTCACTGTGGTTTATAGTTCACCAGAAGAAGACAAATCTGTATAGTTGATGTGAGACTTTCTTAACAAGCTGTAAGATGAGCAAATCAGAAATACAAGCTTTTTTCATATGCTGTTTTTGCAAACATGAGTCTGTTTATCCTTAACTTTTTGTCTGTCTTCTCTCCCCATCATTTTCTGTTATTGAACTTCCATCCCTCTTCCTGTGTTACTCTAACTTCCTGTGTTTCTCGAACTTCCTGTGGTACTCTAACTTCCTGTGTTTCTCTAACTTCCTGTGTTTCTCTGACTTCTTGTGTTTCTCTAACTTCCCGTGTTTCTCTTACTTCCCGTGTTTCTCTTATTCCCGTGTTTCTCTTACTTCCCGTGATTCTTTAACTTCCTGTGTTTCTTTAACATCCTGTGTTTCTTTAACTACCTTTGTTACTCTAAATGTATCCTTATTCTAAACTTTTCCCTGTCTCTTTTACCTTTTACTCTCCCTCTTTACTCTCTCTTCTTTACTCTCTTGTTCTCTGTTTTTCTAGCCTATATACAGGAGTGTATTGTGGGGACAGGAGTAAACTACAGAGGGAGGAGGGCTGTAACGGCCAGTGGAATTAGATGCCAGCACTGGGCCTCTCCTATCCCTCATGAACACAAGTAAGCTGCAGCCTGTATTTGTGCATGTGGTACAATATGCTTGAGTGCATATGTCTGTGTGTGTGTGTGCATGTGCGCTGGTGTGTGGCATGTGTGTGTTAGTGATACATGATTAGATGGTGATTAGTCCCAAGTGATCAGTCATTCATCAGTGTTATTCCTCTCTGACCCCACTGTAACACTTTACTCAGTCAGGCATCATTTCCTGTTGTAGTCCCACTGTTTATGTAGGTGTGTGTGTGTCAACTATTTAAATTATAATGTATACAATCTGTGACCAACTGCAGCCCTGATAGATTAATAGGAGTAGAGGAGGATAAGCTGCCATGTTACGGGAAGAGAGAACGATAAGAGAGATGGCTCACGCCACCAATTCATTAGAGCAGCACAGCAAGAAGAAACCTCCCCTTCTTCATCCTTCCTCATCCTCATCCTTCCTCATCCTCTTATCATCTCTTATTCAATTCCCTTCTCATCTTTAATCAACTCCACTCCTTCAGCTGTTTTCATCTTTTTTTCCTGTGTCCTCCTGAGGTATACTTTGAATGTGTTTCTATTAAGACATCAGAATGCTACCGTATGAAAGAGAGAGAGAGTGTGTGTGTGCTGGTGAGTAATAACACCTAAACCGTGTGCCTAGTCGGTGATCTTGCATTATGAGAACACACATACATATGAATACAGACACCCACCTCCATCACACAATTATCACAATGTTACCTAACTCTGTGCCTTCCAAACTGATTCAGTTATCACCTATATAATACAGTTCATAATGTAACTCAGCGACAAATTGAATACAGCAACTCCGTCAGTATGTACAAGTTTGGGACCATATGTTTCCGTCACACCACATTACCGTGCAGAGGTTTCCCATAGCCAGTACTAACAGAGTCGGTCGGTGGTGTTCTGCCTCTCAATCCTGCACCAGGCAGAATAGAAACGCGTTCCTCATTTTAACACTGAGTGAAGTCATTCTTTTTCTGCAGTTTTCTACCAAGTAGGAACAAGAAGAAGGACCTGACAGAGAACTACTGTCGTAACCCTGACAACGCTACCTCAGGGCCATGGTGCTTCACTACAGATCCCAGCGTTAGACACCAGAACTGTGGAGTACCTCAGTGTTCACAGGGTAGGAGACACACTCACATAATCTTGCTCATACCAGCACGTTTTGGATGAAACACTACTCCCACTTTGAGTGGAGTGAAGCCATGGCAGAATGGACTATGTTCAAACTATTAAGATTTATTAATTCAATTGCCAAAAAAATTGCAGTAAAAACAGTACTGAATATAGGAAAAACTATGAGAATGGGCTACACCCGGAATTAGTAAACATTAGTAAACATACACTACTATTCAAAAGTTTTGAGTCACTTAAAAATATCCTTGTTTTGAGTTTGAATAGAAAATATAGCAAAATGAATAGGAAATCTAGTTATTGACAAGGTTTAAAAGGTTATAAAAAGAAAATTGGGTCCTTCGAACTTTGCTTTTGTCAAATAATCCTCCCCTTGCAGTAGTTACAGCCTTGCAGACCTTTGGCATTCTAGTTGTCAATTTGTTGAGGTAATAAGAAGGGATTTCATGCTTTCCCATTCCTATGCTTTCTGAAGCACCTCACAAAAGTCGCTTGCCACTCCATTATAGACAGAATACCAACTGACAGCTTCTTCCCTAAATAGTTCATGCATAGTTGGAAGCAGTGCTTTGAGTCATTGTCTGATGGCGTAACTCCTCCAGAAACATTTCATTTCATCAGTTGATCCGAACCACTCCAACTTGGATTTGTCTGTCCATCAAACTTTTTTCCAAACTTCCTTAGGCTGTGTTCTTTTGCCTATTTGTTTTTTTGTGGCCAGTCTGAGATATTTCTTTTTCTTTGCAACTCTGCGTAGAAGGCCAGCATCCCAGAGCCGCATCTTCATGTTTGACTTTGAGACTGTTTTTCTGAGCGTACTATTTAATAAAGCTGTGAGGCGTTTGTTTTCAAACTAGGCCCTCTAATGTATTTTCCTTCTTGCTCTGTTGGGCATCGGGGCCTCCCACTCCTATTTCTATTCTGGTTAGAGACAGTTTGCTCGAATATTTGAAGGGAGTATTAGACAGCGTTGTACAAGATCTTCAGTTTCTTGGCAATTTCTTGCATGGAATAGCCTATGACAGCATTTTGCAGAACAAAAATAGACTGACTGAAGTTTCAGAAAAAAAGTTATTCTGATGATTTTGAACCTGAACTCAATTGCTGATGTTCCAGATACTCAGTTGTATTTGTTCTTTGATAAGCCCAATTGTTTTCAGCCATGCAAACATAATTGCAAAAGGTTTTTTTAAATGATCAATTAGCCTTTTAAAATTAACTCTGTATGCCTATTTAGATTTTACATAAAAAATCTAGGGTTTCTAGCTAGAATAGTCATTTACAACATTGATAGCGTCTACATTGTATTTCTAAAAGACTAGTGCAGTAAAAATGTGATTTTTCTATGTTCACAGAGTAAGATCGTAATGACATTGCAATTATGATTTATAACAATGTAAAAAATAACTAGATTAGAAATAGATTAGATTTATTTTTTTACTTTTTTCAAATTTTAGTAGGATGGTAGTTATTGTGAATTTCGAGTGAGTCAAACTGAGTCACAAGGCATGTTTGACAGATTTTGTTTACGATGTGTTCAGCATGCAAAATATAGTTAATGCGTCGTCTTGAAAGTTTAATTAAAGCTGGCCAACTGTTAGCATGTACTACTAGCCCCCCTATGCATCCACAATGAAAAAAAGTTGTGGTTGACTGGCTGACTGTTAATCAGGTATGATGAAAGGATGACTGACTTTTATGAAATACATAAGTAATCTCATAAAACATTTAAAACAGCTCTAAAATATTTTTTGACAGTATTATGAATAAACTATGTTGGTAATAAGCTCTGCAGTAATGTATATTCACTATCATCATGAGGCTCTAATTCTGTATTGTTGCAGCATTCACCCTCAATGTCAAACATTGAATATGTTGTAAATTGAATTCTATGTGGCTCTGAGATCGTTCTGGGCAGACTCACACTGATCTCAACTTTGAGACACAAACAACCTCATTTAATGTCCTCTCCCTCAATGTCTTTTATTGGTCTTCATGTAAAGGGATATTTTGATTTTAAGCACGTAAGACCTAATCTTCCGCTTGGTGCTATTGGTTGAAAGTTCAATTTCAGAGATTTATTTGGATGTCTAGTTGCGTTCACAAGCCATACTGCAGTGGCCAGACACAGCACTAAATGCTTAAACTGTCCCCCACAATAAACTACAGCCGTGACCAAACGTTTTAAGAATGACATAAATATGGGTTAACACAAACTTTGCTGCATTGTTTTAAGATCTTTTTGTCAGATGTTACTATGGTATACTGAAGTATAATTACAAGCATTTCATAAGTGTCAAAGGTTCTGGCATGTTGTCAATTAACATCTGTGCCAAATCCTTACTAATGACAGCCAGTTCTTGCATAATCAATGCTTGGAGTTTGTCCGAATTTGTGGGGTTTTGTTTGTCCACCTTCCTCTTGAGGATTGACCACACATTCTCAATGGGAGTTTCCTGGCAATGGACCCAAAATGTTGATGTTTTGTTCCCAGAGCCACTTAGTTATCAATTTTCCTTAGGGTAAAGTACTTTGTCATGCTGGAACAGGCATTGTTCGTCACCAGACTGTTCTTAGATGGCTGGGAGAAGTTGCTCTCGGAGGATGTTTTGGTACCATTCTTTATTCATGGCTGTGTTCTTAGGCATAATTGTGAGTGAGCCCTCTCCCTTGGCTGAGAAGCAACCCCACACATAAATGGTGTCAGGATGCTTTACTGTTGGCATCACACAGGACTTATGGTAGCGCTCACCTTTTCTTCTCCGGACCAGTGTTTTTCCGAATGTCCCAAACAATCAGAAAAGGGGATTCATCAGCAAAAATGACTTTACCCCAGTCATCAGCAATCCAATCCGTGCACCTTTTGCAGAATACCAGTCTGGCCCTGAGGTTTTTCCTGAAAAGAAGTTGCTTCTTTGCTGCCCTACTTGGCTGCCATTCTTGACACTAGGCCATCCTCCAAAAGTATTCGCCTCACATGCCTGCAGCCGTTACTGAGCAAGCCCTGCACTGGTGGTGCCCCAATCCTGCAGCTGAACTTTAGGAGATGGTCTATTCCTGCTTGCTGGACTTTTTTGGGTGCCCTGAAACATTCTTCACAACAATTGAACCTCTCTTTTTGAAGTTCTCGTAGATCTGATCATGGTAGATTTAGATGCAATCTTGCTAGCAGCAATATCGTTGCCTGTGAAGCCTTGTCCACAGCATTGTTTCCTTCCAGGTAACCATGGTAAACAGAGGAAGAACAATTATTTCAAGCCCCACTCTCATTTTAAAGCTTCCAGTCTGCTATTATAACTCAATGATCATGTCTGAGTGATCTCCAGCGTTTTACACGTCTACAATCTCCTGTGTTAACGAGAGGATTGCTAACATGATGTCAGCTTGTTCTTTTGTGGCAGGGCTGAAATGCAGTGGAAATGTTTTTTGGGGGATTACATTCATGTTCATGGCAAAGAGGGACTTCATGAATCACATAGACCATCATGAAAACTGAGGCAGCGGACATTGTGAAAATTAATAATTTTTTATTTTCATAACTTTTGGCCATGGCGGTACGCCACCATTACACATATTTGAGGTCTGTATGCCTGTCAATAGATAGCATAACTTTTATGATAACAATGTGTATCAATTGAACTGTATTAACATCCTGCTTCGCACTTGTCGCGAAACACATTTCTGAAACCACATACTACATTTTGGTCTTATGTAGCCACGTACACGTCCACAATTCCACAAAGAATTGTTCTCAATGCTGAAATGGTGTTGACAGCACTTACAGTACTAGTACTCTGTTTAATCCATATTTCAGTATGTGTAACCACACAGTATGTGTACACAAGAGATGAGATGTCTACTCCATTTAGTCAGTGATGAGAACAACACTAAACGTACCAGAACTGAAGTAGCTGTTAGCTACTCGTGATGTTTGCAAAAATATCAAATTAAAAAGCACCCCCCCCCCCCATGTCAGATCTCCATCATTAATTAGATTTGAATCCTCCCTGTCATTTATGAGATCTTCATTCACCCTGTCATTTATGAGAGCTCCATCTTTCCCTGTCATTCATGAGATCTTCATCCTTCCTGTCAGATATAAGATCTCCATCCTCCCTGTCAGATATGAGATCTCCATACTCCTTCTCAGATGTGATGTTGGGCAGATGTTTTCTCTAGAGCTGGGGAAGACAAACTGTCAGATAAATAATTACTGTTTCTTAGATGATGTCAGTTTCTAGCTAATACACAGCTGACAGTGATTTTATAAGACATGTACAGTAAAGGAATACACAGAGCTTTCTGAGATGTTTGTCTGGGTGGAATCCTCAGAGCTATTATCAGTGAGTGCAAATAAAGGAGCAGTCCTTAGAGGGTGTGTTTTGGTCTAATGAGAAAAAATACTGGAGAGAAGGTTTATTTGAATAACACTGGAATATAAAACAGACAAACTCGCGTGCACACACACACACAAATATATGCCCACATGAAATTTGCTGTTTGCTGGGAATAGTACTGGTTTGCTGGGAATAGTACTTTCATAAACATCTGTTTCTAGTCTGTATGCTTTGCTGTTTACACGCTGCTACACACACACATGCAGTCCAGTGTAACTAACTTTGTGGGGACACAATATTAAAACTTCCACCTAACACTAAAACTTAACCTTCATAATCTAATATTTATACACAAACTTAAATGACCCCTAGTCCCTAAACCTAGGGACGTTTTCACATTAAACCTCTCCAAAAATAAAACATGTTTTTTCTTGTGGGGATGTCCACACGGTTGATTTTGTTATGTTTTACTTACCTTGTGGATGGGGGTTTTTAGTCCCCAGAAGGTAAGTTAAACATGCCCACACTGCCCCCCCTCCCCAAACACACACACACACACACACTGCTCAGACCAATCCACACACACTGCCCCCACCAAACACACACTTACACACTGCACCCTTCTAAGCCAATTTCCGTAAAATAAATAGACATTTAGCATTTTAAACAGATCACAATGATCCTGAATTACGCTTGGTAGTGCAATACGTCCTGTTTTAGTAGTGTCTGTGTAAGAGACATCCATATGGCTCATGTCACATTGGATATCCCCATGTGTGTCTCCAGTGGAGTGTGTGAGCTGTAATGGGGAAAGCTACAGAGGTCCTATGGATCACACTGAGACAGGACGGGAGTGTCAGCGCTGGGACCTGGAAGAACCTCACAAACATCTCTTCCACCCAAAGCGGTAACACACTTACAAACACACACCACGTGCTTTACTATGTTTGTTACGACCAAAATATACTTGTATGTATATTTCTTGTACCCCAATACCTGACCTTAGCCCTCACCTTAGCCCTCACCTTAGCCCTCACCTTAGCCCTCACATTTGCCCTCACCTTTGCCCTCACCTCAGCCCTTACCTTAGTCCTCAACTTTGCCCTCACCTTAGCTTTCACCTTAGCCCTCACATTAGCACTTACCTTAGTCCTCACCTTAGTCCTCACCTTTGCCCTCACCTTTGCCCTCACCTTTGCCCTCACCTTAGCTTTCACCTCAGCCCTAACCTTAGCTCTGACCTTAAAGTGAACATTAACCCCTAACCCCCAAATCTAAATGTATCCTTTTCTCCTAACCCTTAATGTCTTATTCTAACCCTAAACCTTATTACAACGCCACGTGACACAGTATGGGGCCTCTCCCATTCAGAGGCAGGGCAGACACCCACCCAACCAGAGCCCAGGGCAGGGCAGACACCCACCCAACCGCCCCCACGCGCCCTTCAGCTATGTGATAAACAGGTCCCGAGCACCTCTGAGCATGTATTAGTATCCCGGGGGGGAAGGAGGAGATGGAAAGCGCCCGCGGTGAGCCGTCTGTTTTGCCCGTGGCCCTATGGCCGACCCCAACACACTCTCGGTTTTAAATCCGCACACAGACACACACACACACTCGCACTACACCAGCAGATACAACTGTGGCCAAACGTTTACATACACTTGTAAAAGAACATGCATGTCGTCGCAGTACTCTTGTGTTTACCTGATCGGAATCATTGGAGCACATATTTCTGTGTTTTTTTTATTTCTTTATTATGGGCCTTTCTGAAAATACGTCCAGATCTGCTGGGTCACAAAAAATATAAATTTGATCGTGAAGTAAATATTGGAGACTCGTACTGCCATGACATCCATGCTCTTGACCAGTGTGTGTAAGCGTTTGACCACACCTGTACACGCATGCACACTGCACACCAACGGACCTGTGCACTGCGTGCATCTGTGTGTGGAACAGATGCCCATGTAGTAGCACCTCCTCTACACTCCCCGGTCCCGGGGGTTCTTATTGACGTCCATGCTTCTCCTCTCCGCCTGGTTACACCTTTCACCCAGGCCAATAACCCTCAACTCAACAAACAATGTTTGGGTCATTTAAAAGGTCACCCCAAACGTAGGTGCGTATATATTTTTTGGCCTGGGGCAAAATGCGTCACTGAACGTTGGAAGTGCCTGAACAACTGTCCGATGTGGCAGGGCGAAAGGGAAGACGCCCCCCATGGAAACCCTTGCACTGTGTTTTCTCTCAGGTATCCCGATAAAGGGCTACGGGACAACGCCTGTAGGAACCCAGATGGACGTCGACAACCGTGGTGTTTCACCCTGGACATACACACGCCCTGGGAGTACTGCAACATCACCGCCTGCCGTAAGTGAGTGCACGTGTTCGGTGTGAGTAGGGGCCTCCGTACACGTGTACAGCGGGTTTGCTACTCTGAATTTACGGCTACCGGTATCTGTCAATCTAGCCCCCCTTCGCTGCCCCTGATTGACTTAAGCTGAGGTCGGCTGTATGCCCTAAATCTCCCTCTCCTTATGTCCCGTCTCATAGACTTTGTGTTTATTTTACTTCAGTGTGCTGCTTCATTCAGACCCGTTTATTGTTATATACGGATCTTTTCGGCTGCCCTGTAACACTAGTACTTTTCACACACACACGCGTGCATGCACACACACACACATACACTTTAAAGAGCTCAGTTACACTGCTATATTATATTATAAACCCCCTTTTTAGACACGCAGACACAACACCAGATGCAGTACAATATGAGGTGTGTGTTTCTATGTCTGTTAAACTAGGTAGAGAAAGTTATCTGGTGTCATCACGTCCCTGCTTGGGGGTTTTAAGTGGTCTATACAAGGTTGACACAGCTCTATGTGAGATTTGTTTCAGCCTTCCTCTGATCTGTTAGTCATCAGCAGCTCTGGAACTGGAATGTAACAAGATCACGTCTATCCATTTGGACTCTCTTTTCTTTGTCTTTTTTGTGTCGTTTCTAATAAAGGCCTTGGAAGTCAACCTCCAGTTATATCATCTAACCCTAATTTTAACCAAGATGAATGTTGAAAACCAAGCATCATAGTTTTGCTTTATTCTATTCCCTGGTCCGGTCTATATGAACCTCACCAGTCTGTTATGTGGACATATCTGCAGAATCCTGTCTGTTTTGATGCTGATGAGCAAATAGCATATTTCCTTCCAGGCACATTCCAGTGGTGCTTCTGTCGTTTTCGCAGTGGCCTCAGAGGGCCCTGGTGATGCGGCTTTGACGAAGGTCCCTGTTCACCCCGCCCTTCGGTGTGTCTCTCTCTTGTCTCAGCCACAGACAGCGTGGGGGAGGTGGACGTGACGACTAGATGTTTCAAGGGGAGAGGTGAGGGGTACCGGGGGACAGTAGCCGTCACACCCAGTGGGCTGACGTGTCAACGCTGGGACACCCAGTCCCCCCACAACCACACGTACACTCCCCAGGACTACCGCTGCCAGTGAGTGACCGGGGCACCAGGCCACGCCAGAGACTTGGGGAGTGGATTGTTTTTACAGTGTGTGTTTGTGTTCCTCAGAGACCTGAGGGAGAACTTCTGCAGGAACCCCGATGGCCGTGACCTCCCATGGTGCTTCACTTCGGACCCTAACATTCGCACAGCGTTCTGCGCTAACATCCCCCGCTGTGGCACACAGAGCACTGAACCTCAGGGTGAGAGCATAACACAGCTCCAGAGGATTATGGTCTTCAGGTCCATATCAGTGGTCAGCTGTGGGATTTAGTTCTAGCTGAAGCAGGTGAATTTAGGGCAGTGCTTTCATATGAAGCTCTGCATACTATCTGCGTGGAATAATTCAGAGGTTGTGAAATTCATTCTTTCAAAAACGCTACTGCTAGCCATCGTAGGTTTTCCATTCCATCACAGCAGATTATTTTATTTTAACACAGCGTATGTCTACAAGAGATTAGGTCTTATGCCATTGTAGCTCAATAAACCGCCCCTGTTACATATAAATACCACTTTTTATATCGACTCTGCAGAATAGCGAACAATCATTCTGAAATGATGTTGTACTCAGCAGTTTCTCAGCTTTGTCTCTAATGCTCTCCTGAGACATTTTTCCCAACGTGCGTTCTATATATTTGACTGTAGGACTGGGAATGACAGGCCACTGCCCATAAATAAACACTCTCTGACAGTATTACAACGTCACCTCATCCCAATGGACATTGAAAAAAAGGATTTTTCCTTTTGGATTGTAATGAAAGGGAGCGGTTCAGATCTCTGGGAATTTCTGTTTCCCACACTTCCATTAGAACCTTTGGTCTGGGTACATTTAGTGCCTGTTGTTTTGTGGTTATGTTTTGGTCTAGCAGTCAGCACCGCGTCAAACTGTGCCGTTTTAATCAAATAGTCCCCTGGGGTTGGACTTCTGGAGATTTTAAATTTTAAATGTTAAAACGGTATCAACGAGTTTACCATCTAACTTTGATTAGAAACCTGAAATAACGATTGATATGACAGATCTTGATCCTGCTTTGCAGTATTCCCCTGGTCTCGTGTGTGTAACGTTTTCATTAGGCGTATGCACCGGATGCATTGTTAAACACAACAGCATTCCCACGTATTACTTAATACTTATTCCTCCTCAACAATGATAAAAAACGACAAAAAGATACATCTTATGAAAATAAATTATTGCGGCGTGTGTGTGCTTCAGACTGCTACGAAGGCATCGGAGAGAGCTACAGAGGAGAGGTGTCCAGGACCAGGTCAGGCCTTCCCTGTTCCTTCTGGAGAGACTACAGTAACAGGTAACAAACCAAGCAATCAGCCCACCAACATATATGGTGTGTGTGTGTGTGTGTGGTCATGTGTATGTGGGACACGCTGCAGACCTCACCCGTGACCTGTAGCCTCCTCCCTTCTTAGAACATTTCAAAGTCAATCAGCCACCCTGCGTGGCTCTCGCCAAGGGGTTAGAGGTCAGAGGTCAATGCTCAGCAGTCGTTTGTCTTAGACACACTTCCTTGTTCAGTTCACTCTCATACACACACTCAGGCATACACTTTCTCTGCATCAGTGATCGCTCCCCTGAACTCTCCTCCTTTCATGCTGGAATGTCTTGGACAGAATTCTGTAGAATTTTACAAACATTACAAGAATGTACGTGTGTCATTGTAGGTGTGAGTGTGAAGGACGGTCAGAGAGGGAGAAAGAGCGTCCATAAAGAGCTTGTTCAATACGATTGGCTGACAAGCCCGTCTTGCTGTGTTTCCTAAACTCTACTGTGATTTGTGTGTTAAGTGGGGACAGAGATACCGTAGTGCTGACCGTGGGACAGGAAGGTCACTTTTGTAGGAACCCGGATGGAGACACACATGGCCCGTGGTGTTACACTAACAGCACTACTATACCCTGGGACTACTGCAGTGTCAAACCATGTGAGTCCTCTCGCGTTGCGTTCTGTCCTCTCCCTCCCTGCCTCTCACTCAGCCTCCCCCTTCTTACTCTCTGCCCCCCCCCCCCATGTACGCACAACATGACTAGTGTATTATCATTAATGTTTTGATTGCAATTCACAACACTGCCATGTTTCCTCCTCTCACGTACAGGTGAACCCTCAAAGAACACCCTTCCTCAGAGAGGTCAGCCCCTCTGCCTAATGCCTGCTAGTTGTCATGTTTTGGTGTACTTCTCGTCAGGGTCATTAATGGCTGTTTCAACGTTATTTCCTGTTACTATTTCCGAACATGTCAGTGGAGGTGTCTAAGGTGTCGTGTTTTGTGCATAAGAAGACCCGGATAGTGGGAGGATCTCCAACCGCCATCACAGACGGAAGTTGGATGGTCAGCATACAGAAAGGGTATGCACGCCTGGCCTTGCTTGTTTGTGGAATGTGTGAACCCTGGTCTTCTGGCAGTTATCCCAGGTACATGATGCTCTGCTGTGTTATTCTTCCCCAGTTCCAGTCACTGGTGTGGTGGTTCTCTCATTCGAGAGGAGTGGGTGCTCACAGACCGACAGTGCTTCTCCTCATGGTAATTCCCCTCCGTCTTCCACTTCTTCTGTTTTCCTTTCTCCTCTGCCCCCCCCCCCCCCC